>JAJGRW010000225.1:0-39233 GCA_025461045.1 Carex parvula | reverse complement strand
CGATTAGATTTTCTCTTCTGTTTCTCTCGCTTTTGACTGTGCATTCACTTTGCGCCATCCAATTCCCTTTTGCAAGATGAGTATGTATACTCTTTTCTCAAACTTGAAACAATCTACGATTTCACTTGGATATCCTCGAAATTCTTTATTAAGAAAATTTTCTTAATTGGTCAGCACCTTTCACTGTGTATATATACCACATTTTTAACCGCCATCTTCACTTAATCTCATTGTACGTAGGAATGCATAACGACATCTTCCAATAAAGAGCAATGTGGGTTAATAGTTGGGGGGAATTCGTAATTTTGTTTTCAAATTTCAATGCAGTCTGGATTCTCATTGCTTTTAAAAGGGCTATATTCGAAGACCCTCTGTCAAAACTTTCCGATTGGGATGCTATGCATCGAGATCCGTGCAGCTGGTATGGTGTGCGCTGCTCTGGCAAACGGGATCAGCTTATTTCATTGTAAGGCAATGCGGTTTTAGTTTGTTTATTAGTTGAACTGTTTGTTTCTCATGTGTTCTGTCTTCCGTGCTGGTGGATCTCAAATATTAGCTGTTTTTAGTGCTAGAACTGAAGCATTCTCGGAGTTAGTAGTGTTTTTTTTTTTGTTGGTTGGGAGTTAGTAGTGTTTTTTTTTTGTAGGTTGGGAGTTAGTAGTGTTAAATAGTATCTTTAGTTATTTGGATTTGTTAATTTGATTTGATCCTGTCATGTCTTTTTTTCCTTCACAGTATGCCCTTGTCACTGCTGGAATTCCCGTTTTCTTATCCCATGAATTAATTTGAAGTTATGCCAATGGAAATAAGAAAAAGAAGCTGGAATTTGCTTTTTCTTATCTCATGAATTAAATTGAAGTTTTGCCAACGGAAATAAGAAAAAGAAGCAAAGTTTTTTATTGTGCAAAAATTGCAATGTTAAATATGAGGACTGGTGAATCTCATTTTATGTTCAGTTTGTTGAGCCTACATTTAAGAAATGTTAACAATTCATGCCTGGTTTAGCACCTTGAAAAAAAAATGGAAAGAAAAGAAAAAGAAGAAGAAAAAGATTCAACCAGTAGTTTGCATCAATAGAGTATTTCACTTCATCAACTTATATGACATTTTGAATTTTGAATATGTTTTCTTCAGAAATCTCTCCAATTCCTCATTGAAGGGGTTTCTAGCTCCAGAACTTGGTCAATTCAGCTCACTGCAAGAATTGTATGTCCAACGCTCTTCCTTCACTTCTTCTTTTTGATAGTATATATTTGTTCTGTCACACTGACAACTAGGCATGTCTATTTTTCTTGATCAGACATTTGGATAATAACCTCTTTATGGGGACAATTCCTAATCAGATTGGGCTGCTAAAGAACCTAACAGTGTTGGATTTGAGTGTGAACCGGCTTACTGGACCTATCCCTGCTGAGCTCGGAGACTTGAGCAGAATAAGAAAAATGTAAGGGGCTAAGTTTCATTTTCTCAAATAAAAGCTTCAGTTGTGCTCCCTTAACAGTGTAAAACTGCCCTCAAACACTGATTCAAAGGAAAAAACTGGGGAGTTTCAGTATTTTGTTTGGAAGAAAACTTGGGAATGTAAAAGTGTGGGGATACTTTTCATGTTTAGGGCTATCAGATTATAGGTTCTGCTCTATAGTGGTGCAAAATATGACAAATTTTCCTCTGTAAAAACAAAATATTTCCAGTATTACTCCACAAAACATGTAATATCCTTCATGTCTCTCCATTTGTATCATCTCACTTTCTCACATGTCCATAAGAATATAAAAAATTTAGGACAGTAGAAAAGTTGGTTTATGGTGGAAAATCAGAATTTTTTCTGTTGCCCAAATTACTAAGTATTTTACTTGTAATTTCAGCTTCTTGTTTTCTCAACATTTTCTTCATATCAAACTCCCTCTCATTTTTTTTGGGGTGTTTGTAGAAACTTGCATTCCAATGGATTGACTGGTTCTATCCCAGTGGAACTTGGTAAGCTTCAAAATCTGGTGGAATTGCGGTTGGATCGAAACCGACTCAAGGGGTCAATACCTGGTAGTGCCAAGACGAATGTTTCACAAAGTGATAGCAGGTATGTATTATGAATTTCTATTCATGTGCACGACTCAAAGTTTTAGATTCTTTTGTTACTTTGTGTGGAGATTCAATAGTGCTATATATTAAATTTATTAATTGATCTATACTGGCATCTGTAACTGGTAGTAGGACTAAAAGAAGATTTAGGTGAATATTATTTGTAATTAACATCTTACATGGAAATCTGTAATTCAGTGTGTCATCATTTTAGATGATCAATATCGCATTATCTGAAATTGTACCGAATCCACTAAAGTCCTCTCCTCCTTTCTCTCTCTTTATTTATTATTTTGGTAGCTGAAATAAAAAAAAGGATTAAGTTTACCATAATTTTACTACGAGTTTCAGATTTATGGCTCATGACAGTGGTAATGGATTATGCCAGCAATCATCACACTTGAGAGTAGCTGATTTCTCCTACAATTTTTTAGTTGGGAAAATACCTGCTTGTTTGAGACATCTCCCAAGGTGAATATAATTTATGCAGTGATTGATCTAGAATTTTCTTTTGTACAATAGAAAGTTTAATATAAAAAGTAAATAAGAGTAATATCTACGAAGCTGTTTAATTGGAAGAAATCAATTATATAAACAGGTCAAGTTTTCAAGGAAATTGCTTTCAAGATGACTTTTCAGTATTGCAGAGAACCATGAAAATATGTAATGGTATCTCTCTCCCCCCCCCCCCCCCCCCCCCCCTCATATATCTACTATCAATCCATCTATTGTTTGTCTTTGTGTTTATGTGACAACAAGATTTCAAGGAATACTATTTTATGATGAGTATGGTTAAAATGCCCCCATAGTTTTCACATCCTTATCTCCGTTTCATAGTCCAAATAGTCAATCCGAACTGCTCAACATTATCTCCATATTAAAATGTGCCTGGGGACCAAATTTTATAATTTTTAAATCAGGTCATGTTCCACTTACAATTGCAATTTACTTTCAAAACTTCTATTTGTAGGTGGCTATGTAAAAACCCAACCAGCACAAAAAGGCATGGCGTACAAGGAATCAAATGAGTGGCACAAGCACCAGAACCCAAGACAGCCATGGTGGCTTCTATTTTTAGAAATTGTGACCGGAATTCTGATACTTGTTTTGGTTTTCACTGGTATCGTTTCAGCTTACAACAAAAGTTGTAAGCTTAAACCAGCCTTAAATTTAAAAGCCCCCTGGAGCAGAACTCAGAGCTGGAGGGATGAGATCACCATCTCTATAGGTTCGTAGTCTTACGGGATTTTTACAAGTTACAGTTAAGAGTGAGGCTATGGTACTATGTATAGTGCAAATTAGTCCATACTATGGATCAATAACTTCATTTTTCATGTCCAAATAGTTGATCTGAACCGTTCAACATGATCTCCATATGAAAATGTACTTGCATACTAAATTTTACATTTTTTAGAATTTTTTTAGATATGTAGAAAATCACTATTTTTGAATGGCCTGCAATCTTTAGATCAAGTGATTTTCTACCTATCTAAAAAAATAGTAAAATAAATTCTAAAAAATACTAAAATTTGATCAACAAATACATTTTCATATGAAGATCATGTCGAACAGTTTGGATCGATTGTTTAAACTTTCAAAATTGAGATATTGATCCATAGTACGGACCAATATGCGCTATGCATAGTACCATAGCCTCACTCTTACAGTTAATATTTACCATACAGGGCTGACACGTGCAAGTTCCAACAAACATGCAACTATTATCATAATTGCAATTCAGCCAAGCAAAATTTTCCAATAACCTGATCATGTGAACTTATCTAACTTCACAGCAAACTCGGCTTAATTTGTATATTAATGTGGTGTTTGTAAGGGGGAATAAATCAGTTTGTGTGGACAGTTACACATTTGTCAATTTTAAAGGGGAGTAAACCTTAGTCTAGATGTTACTTGCAACAGAATAAAATGTCAGTTTCAACTTGTAGATATACCATTTCAATCTACAATATGTTATGCAAGTAAATTACATGCATGCCCTTGTACAAGTAAGAATTTGCTTGAAACACATTTCTCTACAGATTGTGAATTATTGAAGAATATAGCTAGGCTAACCCGGCAGGAGCTTGAAATAGCATGTGAAGATTTTAGCAACATAATTGGCTCTACCAATGAAACTGTAGTATACAAAGGGACTCTGAAAGATGGTCCCGAGGCTGCAGTTATTTCCCTTTGCATCTCCCATGCCAACTGGAGCAATTATCACGAGTTCTCCTACGAGAGCAAGGTATCACATTAGATATCTCTAGGACTCCTTTATTACTGGTATCGAGCAATATAATTATACTGATACCATCCTGATACAGACTGGTTGTTTTGTAATGACATTGTTGTATGTATGACATTATAAATTATACAACAGTTGATATACCTAACATGAAGAGTACTGCAGATCAGAAGTAATTTCCCAAAATTGAAGTGGTTTTGTAATCACTGAAAAGGAAATGGACAACTGAATTTATAATTATATATCTTTTCCAGCTAGCTCATTTGGCCAGGCTAAATCACGAGAATATAGCGAAGTTTCTAGGCTATTGCAAAGAATCTGAACCATTTACCCGAATGATTGTATTTGAGTATGCATCAAACGGTACCTTGTATGAACACCTACACTGTAAGTCAGCATTTTGATTATTCAGTTTATTTATGTTTTGGTTTTCGATTTTGCGGCAAATTTTCTACAGTGTTTACCATATTGACTGCTAGCTCGTGCTTTTAGATGGAGAGGATGGGTCACATTTATCCTGGATTAGGCGAATGAAAGTTGCTATAGGAATTGCGAAAGGGCTCCAGTACTTGCACACGGAATTGCAGCCCCCATATGCATTAGCTAATTTGAATTCAAATGCAGTCTATGTTACTGAAGATTTCGCTCCAAAGGTATGCCTCGTCTCCTTTTTTTATTTAGGATTCCATTAACGTCTTAATTTTAAATTTTGATGGATTTCAGTGCCATCCTAACGCAACTTGTTCTTGTAATGTATGTACATGATTAATTACAGAGGTTTTTACTTTTTTTAATCAGTATTTGTTAATTATTTGACATTTTATTTCATTTTTCTCTTTTACATTTTTGTGCAGTTAGTTGATTTTGAATGTTGGAATATGCTATTTTCGAATTTGGAGAAAAACTCATACCACATACAGAATGGAAGTTCTGTTCATGGATTTCCGGGCACTTTAGAGGAGCGAAACATGGATGTGCAAGCAAATACGTATGCATTTGGGGTAGTCTTGCTGGAGATAATTAGTGGAAGGCCTCCCTATTGCAAAGATCAGGGTTGTTTGGTCGAATGGGTAAGAACCCCTTTATGAAAGTTAATTTATTTGTGAATACATAAAAGTCATAGTTACTAACAAAAAATAACATGCTAATAGCACCTTAGATTGCAGCAATATCTTTAATTTGCGTTTGCCTATTGAGAATGCTATCCCTTTTACCAGAGTGGTTCACAATCTCTCTTTCTGAACTAATCATCATTTGCTGCTTTGGTCAGCAAAGTTTATGAGTTGCCATTTTGATCCATATATTAACACAGCAGTTTTGGCTTCATGCAGCGCACAAACCATGCATATAGTTGTTTTGCTTCTCTACTCCGTGTGCTGCATGAAGTCAAAGTGGGAAACCATAAACAAAAATAAACACTGATTGGTAAATGGAAAGTAGTTCTAAACAAGTGATACTTTCGGTTTGCATATTAACGAAAGGATTTTGGTACGAAATGACAACAATTAACTTTGATCAAAAATAGATTTCTTTTTTATATTTAATATTAGGGCTTCATTTTCAGTTTTCCACAAACTAGGTTATTGTGCAAATAAGAGGGATTTTAATTAGCTTGATAAAATTTCATGTTTTTGCTCATTTTTTAGCAATAAATTTCATGACAGGCTGTTAAACATCTCCAAAATGCTGAAGAAATCAAGAAATTAGTTGACCCTGTGTTGTCCAACTTCAGAACAGAAGACCTCGAGGTCATATGCAGTGCTGTTACTCTATGTTTAGAACCCGACCCGTCGAAGCGACCTTCAATGCAAATAATTGCTGGAATTTTGGAAAATGGAATTGACTTATCAGTTGCTGCTCAGCTCAAGGAGTCCCCTTTGGCATGGGCTGAACTGGCTTTATCTTCCTAATATACCTTTTTTTTTTCTTCTTTTACTACACTGTAAATAATTTAGGTAGTACATTGAAATGGCACTCTTAGCATTTTTCTCTTTTTTTTTTTTTGTATCGTTATATTATTATGTCGCTTTTACACGGCCTGTTTGATTTGTTCTGTTCAACTTCTATGCATTGTCATGCATGTGGGGGTTTGTTGCTGTTATCATTTTCATACTACTTGTGAAAAGTGACGGTTGGTCAATGATAATCGATTAGAGGGTTCACAATCGAACAGCACACACCAAATCTTTAAGATAAGCAAAGAGAGAAGAAATATTAGATTTTGAAGCATCGGTTTGTGCAATTGATATTATATAAAGGTAGTTGACTTCTAAAATATGTTAAAATATGTTAAGTTATTGAATATTTTGTATTATTAAATTAATAATTAATTACTATCAAATTTAATTATATTGCTAATAAGTATTCATTTTTTTAATAATAGATATTCATCAATATATGAGTATATCATTTTAATTTACAAAATTAATTACATTATATGATCATTTATAAACAATTATATATTTCTTTTATGTTGAGTTCTATTATATTTTAATTTAAAAATCAAATGTACTTGTCCAATATGTATTTTATTTTCGAGACGAAGTCCAACAAATCCTAATTTAAAAAAGTTCATTGAACTCCAAAATGCATTATTTTTGGTGGGAATTTATAATACTGGGGGTTGGTAACAGTCTAGATAATAATATGTACAATTCACAAGTACGATTTTTAATATGTCAGAAAGGATGAATAAAAATTCAAATTTGTATGTAACTTGTATTTGAATTTTATAGAATTTTACACTTATCTTGACTAACATAATTCATCGTCAATTACACTTTGATATCCGAATATACGAATTTCGATGCATAAAAAATGTTACTTTTATACAAAAATTTTATGCAAAATTCTCTCAAAAAAGATTTAATGCGATAAAACGATAATCATGTACAATTTTAACTTTGTACATGATTTAATGTTTTTACAGCATCTAAATTCTGCTAACAAAACAAATTATACATGATACGTTAATATTAATATTCACGTCAACACGAGTACGATTGCTAAGTGATCCTTCTTAAATAATTATTATTATTTTCCTAAAATAACATACGGAACATGAATACATGGTTGGCCGACATTTTTATTAATATCCAAAGTTAATTAAAAATTATTATTATACCCACGATTCCTGACTTTTGCCAAAAATGTCCAAACCGGGCATAAAATGGCCGGTTTTCTCTTTTTTTTTTTTTTTAGAGACACTATGAAAAGCAAGATAATGCAATCTAACACTGAAAATTTAAATTTTTTGTTTAAATTATTTGTTAGATTACTTCTTTTGATATATAATTAGCATATTTATACTAAAATACACTAAATTACTGAAATTATGTTGAATTACACAATATTAAGTTAAATTACACTAAATTACATTACATTCGCTAAAATACAGTAATTACGCTAAATTACATATGAATAAGGACGATATCTTCACTGAAAATGCGAAAAACGACGACGAAACTTCAAACGGTAATAAAATGGCGCTCGTGTGTCCGATTTCAGCAAATGACCACTTTTCGGAAGCTTGCGAAAAGACGCATGCGTCCGTGCTCGTTACGCCGGATTTCAAAATTCAAAATTGCCAAAAAAACTAAGGAAAGAGCCTCAAAACTTGAGTTGAAGTTTCCGATTAAGATTTTTGTTTCTATTATTCAATCTAAGTAGCTCAGTAAATTAGTTACATAATGAACTTGTAGAATACCAATTTTTACTACTTTTCGAATTTTTTTTACTATTTTTTATGTTTCATGAAAGATGACACAAAATCAGTCTACTTTAGCGTAATTTTGCATAGTTTAGTGTAATTTACCGTATTTCAGCATATTAGTTAAGTTATTGTAATTTAGCGTAATTTAACGTAATTTAGTGTAATTCAACATAATTTATTGTAATATAGTGTAATTCAACATAATTTCAAGTAATCTAGTGTATTTTAGTATAAATATGCTAATTATAAATCAAAAGAAATAATCTAACAAAAAATTTAAACAAAAAATTCAAATTTTCAGTGTTATATTTCATTATTTTGCTCTTCATAATGTCTCTAAAAAAGAACAGAGAAAGCCAGCCATTTTATTTATTGGCTGGTTTGGATATTTTTAGTGAAAGTCGGAAATCATGAGTTTAATAATTAATTTGTAATTAACTTTGGATATAATAAAAATGTCAGCATGGTTGGGGTTAAGACCTCAGATTCTCATCGGAATTTTTTTATCCATATAAATTAAATTTAAATGTACAAAAATAAAAAGAATGTCTCGTTTCTAATAAATATAGAAAGATCTGATCCACTGAGTCTGATTCAAAATATATTGATATGGCTCAATGGTCCAGATCCAAATATTATTTTTTTCTGAGATCATCTCTGGATCAGAACTTGATTCTCCTCTAATTGAATGGTCTGATCCAAACTCAAAAAAGAAAAACATGAATCTGTCTGATCCATAATTTGAATTTGATCCGATCTTTCTATATTTGTTAAAAACAAGATATTTTTTTATTTCTGTATGTCTGATTTTAATAATTTTTACGGATAAAAAAATTCCATTCTCATCCGTTCGAAGGAGACGAGGTGGCAATGATATTTTAATGAATCAAAACGACAAATGTGACCAACTTGAGTGGTCTCGTCTCAAGATTTATTTGGAAACTTATCCCGTGACTCTGCTGACATTGTTAGTCTGTTAGAAGGGCTCTCGGTCATATACTCAAATATTTCAAAAGGGAAGTTGCAATAATACGGAGAGTGTAGAACTGATTGTTTTTATAATTTTGGATGAGTTTAACTCTAATATTTATTATATTAACTTTAAATAACAAATAGAGACGGTTAAAATTCATCTTCTTTATGAGGGGTGAATTTACACAAAAACTTTTTATATTTTCGAATAATTTTAATAAAAAATTAAGAGGTTAAAATGAAAAGGTTTATAAATTAATTTTAGTGCATTAATTTTGTGAATAATTTTTAACACTTAGCTTTATACTAACTTAGTACAAAATTTTAAAAAATTTGTGTGTAAATTTATCACTCGTGAAATAGATGAGTTTTAACGGTTTAGATTCACCATTTGAAATAATCCGATAGGTTTTAGAGTCAAGCTCACCAAAACTCTTTGATGGGCTTATAAACACCCTAGTTATACTCATGATATGCATATTCTAGATCGATTTGTGCTATGAATTTATATTATATTTTGAAAATTTTAAAAATCGATTCATATTATTAAACATGATATTTATATGGAGATATACATGCGGTCCATGCGGACCAAATTTTATAATTTGTATTTTTTATTAATAGATAAAAACTTCTTATTTTCGGATAGTCTCAGAATTCAGAATTTTAGACCAGTTGACTTTCTACTTATTTATAAAAAGTAAGTAAAATAATTCTAAAAAATGTAAAATTTGTTATGCAAATATATATTATATTCAGTTCATAACAATTTGAATTTCAAGAACGTATTATAAGTCTATATCACATACGCCTCACTCCATATTTAAGATATTAAATTCGAAGGAACTGTAAATGTAAATTTGCAGGAAAGAACTGTAAATGTATATTCGAAAGAACTGATCCGGCTTCGAGGAACCTCTCTCATTGACTCACCATACATTGGTCTGTTGGTAGTTGGTACCAAGAAATTGAAACATCAAACAAGAATAATTTCCTACGGGAAGATTACCAAAAAATAAAAACAAGGATCACTTGTCAAATGAAGGACCCTTTTCTCTCTCTACGCGAGATATTTTTTTGTCTAGGTGCCACTCACACGGCAACTTCTATAACATTGGTCTAGAATTTGGCAGCTAAAAAAAAATATAAATATAAACATTAGCAGACAAACTTCCCCAATAAATTCCACCAGGTGTCATTTGAAAATTTACATTTTGTTGTCTTTAGCATCAACATCCGAATATCCAATACGATATACCAAGTATTTCTCGTGACGATATTTTTTTAAAATAAAGGTAGGAGGTTAAGTTACTGATTATTTAATATTCACAGGTAATTATTTATTTAAATTTTAAATATGTAATTTTTTTATGTGAAGGATGTTATTTTTGTCACTAGATTAAAATTTTTAATCATGTCGTAAGTTTTGTTAATACACAAGTTTTATATTTTATTAACCGTAATTTTTAGACGATTGTGTTGTTTTTGTTGGAAGCATGTTCTATGCAAATGCATTGTTCAGAAAATTCAACAAAATCGATTCATTTGTCATTTATATTTTTATAATTTAATAATTAATACAATATAAAATATTGTGATGATTTGTCAGATATGATTTAAATGAATTCCTTCTCAGTATAAATGCGATGATGTATGAGCTGTGTTTAAAGACAGTGACTTGTGTAGTGCCGGTCAATTTGAGAGGCAATTTAGATGAATTTGTTTGATTATGTTATTGTTTATTTGAGTTGGAAGAAAATTGATGAGAAAATTAACAGACGGTAAGACAAACACGCAAGGACATTATGGTTGCATTATCTGACAATTTGCTTTGCTGGCTTCTACTATGATACTCACAAATTTTAGTAGTAAAAAGGAAAACTTACCTTCTTTTTTTTTTTTGCATATGATCACCTAATTGCCTCGCTAAAGAATGGATTTATTAATGTGCTTCCGCCAAATCACAAAATTTGTGGTATCAAATTGGATTTATATTAAAGTTATAGACAGTTGAAAGTTAATAATTTGATATGAAGGGAGTTCAAATACTTTAATTTTTCAGGCTTCAATATATATTTGTTTTTTAAATAGAAATAACAACATTAAACTGTTAAATATAATTATTTATTATTTCATGCGGATACACATGATATTTTCGGGAATAAAACTTTGAAAAAAATAATTTTTAAAAATTATCCACGTCAATATATTTTTCAAGCTCTTGATACTAATCAAACGAAAATTTAGATATTATAATTTGATGTGTAGAAAAAGTGATATAATCACACCTAAATATCTTATTTTGACACCTAAAAAAATGAAGTATTACGAAAATATAAAAATGAAAGTATTTAATTCTTCATTGAATATTAATTTCTTATACTTGTAGACCAATAGGTTATGTTAGAACTTGAGAGGTTAAGTTCTGATCCCAATAGGTTATGTTAGGACTCAAGAGGTTGAGTTCTGATCACAGGAGATACCTATAGTTTCACACTAAACGAAGTCAGTTAAATATTATTATGCTGATGATACCATTTTGTTTTTAGAAGCTCAACATGAAATAGTTGAAGCTGCCTGGTGGGCTTTACAAGCTTTTGAGGCTGTATCAGGCATTAAACTTAACTTAGATAAAACTGAAATGTATTTTCTTGGAGATGATAGTGATACCACTCTAGCTTATACTTTTAGATGTGAATCAGCTCAATTCCCCATCAAGTACTTAGGATTACCATTGCATGATAGGAAACTCACAGTAGCTGACTGGAGATTCTTAGTTGATAAAGTAGATAAAAAATTACAAAATTGGAAAGACAATTTATTGTCCATTGGTGGTAGACATACCCTTATTAACTCAGTATTGTCTGCTGTTCCTCTATATGCCTTCTCCTTGTATAGAGTACCAGATACAACTATCAAAGAAATAGACAAAATTACATGCAGGTTTCTTTGGCAAGGGTCTGGCACTAAAAAGAGAAAATATTCATTACTTAAATGGCCCGTAGTCTGTATAGCTAAGCAATTTGGGGACTAGGGATTTTGAACTTGAGGGATATGAATATTGCTCTCTTAATTAAATGGTGGGTTAAATATAAGGATCCTACCTATAGTAGTCCTTGGAAGACCCTCATTCACTTTCTATATTCTCACATTTCCTCTAAAACACAAGTATCTTCATTTTGGACAGATATATCAGATTTGGGACAAAGTAGTGTGCAATACACACCAGGGATCAACTCCTTAGTCAGGTTTTGGGAAGACATTTGGTTGGATAATTGTCCTTTAACTTCTAGTTATCCACAGCTCTATAATATGTGCACCTCTAAAAATATTCTCATCTCAGAGGTTATTAATTCTCAAGGCAATAATGTCTTTTTTAATAGCATATTAACAGGAGTATGCCTTCAGGAATGGAATCAGATCTTGCATACTATCAGCCAAATTTCATTCACACATTCCACAGATAGACTTTCATGGAGATAGGAACCCACAGGGACATTTACTGTAAAATCAGTTTATCATTGCTTAATTTTGGGGGCATTAATGTAGAACACCCTTTGTTATTTTGGTCTATACCAGTTCCACCCAAAATACAAATTTTCATTTGACTTGTTTTTAGAAATATAATCCTCTCTAAGAAAAATCTGAGTAAAAGAGGATGGCAGGGTTCCACCAAATGTGTGTTCTGTAATGCCCAAGAGACAGTCAACCATCTTTTTTTACAGTATCAATTTGCTAGGCAAATTTGGTTTTGGTTGGGACAATGCCAATCTCACTTTTTGGAATAGCACACTTTGAAAGATGTCAAGCAATTTGCTTTAAGTTTACCCTCTAATCAAAGAACAACATTTCTCATTGTTTTTAGTGCAACCTGTTGGACACTTTGGAAGCATAGGAATGAGATATGCTTTCAAAGTGCTACCCCTAAACTAGCACGGGCTATCATTTTACTTACAATTTTCTTGGTAATCTATTGGACAAGGCACAAGAAGAAAACAAAGATAAAGAGGATTCGGGAGGAGACTTATCACTGGATGCCGGATGAGGATACCATAGAAGCTATTCCCCTTCGCATTTGGCTGCCAGGGGATGATCAGATCTAGCTTTATCACCCCCCAGAAGAAGATGAAACTAAGGACCCTCAGCAGTAGTCGGAGTTCCCTGAGCAGTATCATTACTCTAGGGCTCGCTTTTGATGATAGATATTATAGTGCTATAGTTAGCAGATCAGCCAAAGCAAAAAGTTTTGGGCTGTTTACTTGATATGAAGTTTTTGTGTGGTCTAAAACCATTATTTTGAATGTGTGGGTTGAGGAGACATATTTTCTAATTTTGATACTCTATGTAACATTTTATATCTGTTTCAGTAAAATGAAACTGAAAACACAGAGCTGATTACTGAGACCACGAAAGTTTGTACAATTATACCAAAATCTCAAATGTCTTATTGACTTTGTGTCTCACATTCTTATCTCCGTATTTAAAATCTAAACAAGCGACTCAAACTGCTCAAAATGATATCTATATTAAAATGTCCTTGAGACGAAATTCTTACTAATTTTTTTATATATGTATAGAATCACCGTTTTTTTATGGTTCAGAATCTTCTGAAAAATGTTGATTTTGTAAAAGAAAATCTAAAACATTTACAAAAATATAAACTTTGATTTTCAAACACATTTTAATATAAAACTTATTCTGAACAATTCAAATCAACTGTTTAAATTTTGAAAATTAAAATAAAAATGTGAAGTATTAATGAAGCACTAAATCAACGGAACATTTGAGCCATCCTCCTATTTACACAACAAGTTCAGGTTTAAATCGGTTAAATTCAATTCAAAATGTCGGTATTCAGATAACAACAGGTCACATGGGTCACTGTAGCAGTAAACCAAATTCAGAGAAGTAAAACAATGGAAGCCGGTTAGGTACCAGGTGGGGTCCTCTACCAGTGTTACGGACCACAAGCAATCCTCCGGTCGCTTTCTTACTAAAATTATTGCTTGCGGTTTCAGGCTTTTGCCTGGCATGTAATGTAATGGACCACTTGTAACGGTGTAATGCGACATTCATAAGTTCGGAAAAAAAAAATTGACTCTGGAATGCCGACATTAGGAGAATTTTTATTAAAAAAATTATTATAAAATAATTAAAGAAAAAGGAAATATTATCTTAAAATTTAGATGCATAGATAGACTGGAACTTTTGAATCATTTGAGGTTTTGAACAATTGTTACAACAAGTTGCACAATAGCAGGAACAGAATTTAAGACAACCTGAAAAAAAAAAGTACATTCGATCGGAAGAAAAAATTCCAGTTCAAAGTTTGGAGCAAATTCTTTTCGGGCCATCTATACATCTAAATTTCGAGGAGGTCAGTTTGGATCCGATGTCCATCGAACTCAAAGTGAGTTCGATGACCGTCCGATTTGCTTTTAGATTCGCTCCAGTAACTTTCGTGTTTGCTTTAAATATTCGTGCGCACGAATCTTAGAGAAGATCGGAGGGTCTCGAAACCCATCGGACCCAAGCTGCCCTCAATTTTGAGATACTCCTTTTGTTTTCTTCTATTATTTTATAATATTTTCTATAAATAAAAAATTCTCCAACATCGACATCGAAGAAAAAAGAGTGTTGTGGAGGGGGGTGCAAATCTGCTGCGATTCTAAGGGATCGCAGGGTCTTGTGATCCTAATCCCAACAATTCAAACGATAAAATCTAGAATTCTTTTAATAAGTCAGTTTTTGTACACGAATCTCGAAACATGTGAACGGTTGGAATTGAAATAGCTGGAACCCTGCGATCCCAGATAATGGCAGCAGATTTATTTCCCGTGGAGTGTGGTGTGACAAGTGCTCCGTAGAAAAAATAATTAACAACTGGGTGGTGTGACTGTGTGAGACTGTGAGTGACTAGGAACAAGAGCAAATGTTTCGTGTCTACCACCTAATTTACACAATCATTGAACACATGAAACAGTTTTTTGTGCTCACCTATGATTACGAACTTCTGTTCTGTACAAGGAGACTTCATTTGGCTCATCAGGCCATCCCCATAATAGAGAAAACATTAGATAGTTCTGGATGAATTTGACCGTTCATTTTAAATCTGATGGTCTAAATAAAGTGCATTGATTTTCACCTCGTAATCTTATATCAAATGAATTCTTAAATATTAATATTGTATCTATCAAAAATAATTATGTATATTTTATGCAACACATACGCAAAACATCTATTAATTGCCACGCCCTCATCAAAGCTTAGAAATAATTTTCTATACACCTTCCAAAATAGCCAAATTATCACAAAAATCCCTAATTCCTCTTTATTTCAATAGTTTAATCGAAAACCACCCCCTCCAAGCTTGCTCTTCTAGTTGCGCTCTACGAAGTGCTGAGCGACAATACGTCGCTGGATCTTCCCTGTAGCTGTTTTGGGAAGCGAATCGGTGATAAATATCCGTTTTGGTACCTTGAAAGAAGCTAAATTTTTCTTGCAGTACGCGGTCACTTTATCTTCGGTTAAATCCGTGCCATCCCTTGGAATTACCGCACAATTTATCTGGAATTAAATCAACGGCTTACATCAAATTCAGACCTCTTCATATTAAAATGTGCTTGGAGATCAAATTTTACTATTTTTTAAATAAATACAAAATTAATGTTTATAGATAGTTACTCTAATGTTAACTATAATTATAAAGATTGCCAAATTCAATAATTATTTAGTATCAAATCGGCTAAACATTATTACCTCTTCGCCGTATTTTGGGTCTGGTACACCAAATGCCACGGCTTGTGCAATGTCTGGATGGCCCAGCAACACCGCGTCCACTTCTATTGGTGATATTTTCTCTCCTGATAAAGAGTAGTTCTTTATTTAGTAATATAAAGAAAAGCAATGCAGAATAGAGTAAAATTAGAAAGGTAGTAGGTATTAGATTTTTTATTCACAGAAAATGTATTTGGTCTTAAAATATAACACGAGAAAATTAATTTTGCATTTAAGTGCAATAAGTAAAAATATTTGGACAATTTGAGAAACTCTGCTTTTATTCTGTAAAACATTTTAAAGATCCTTTCCGTTAATAAATAATAGATCCGTAGTCTGAGGACCAAAATGTTTCGTAGTACTTCAAACAATTTTTTTTCCGAATTTTTTATTCTTTTTACCTCCTTTAGAAAAGAGTTATTCTTTTGCTTAATTATCACGAATACTTGAGGTTCCTTTTCAAAAGTTGTCAAGATATTATTAGGAAATATATAAAGGTAAAGGAGTAAAGGACTGATGATATAATAATGGTGTATAGAAAGAGACGTGAACTCTGATTAAAGACTCAGCCCAGAAAGCAGGTCACCAGGTGTCGTTCGCGTATATGATAATTGATATACAACTCCAGAGAAAATGCTCCTATTTATTCCTAAATTCTGACAAATAAAATGAACTTACCTCCTCTGTTTATCAGCTCCTTGATCCGGCCAACTAGGTGCAGATAACCATCTTCATCTAGGTACCCTATATCGCCCGTGTGAAACCACCCGAACAAAAAGGCCGTCTCATTTGCTTCTGGGTTATTCTTATACCCCTTTGTTACATTGGGCCCACGTATGCATACCTCACCGGCGACACCAGCCGGCTGTGGGACCCCCTTGTCATCTAAAATTGCCAGTTCCTGCCCCACCGGTTTGCCAACTGAACCGGGCTTATGCGGCCCATCCTGTGGCAATGGGTTCGAACACATTAGATGTGATGCCTCCGTCATAGCGTATGATTCCAAAACCGGTGCATTAAATGCCGATTCGAGCCGCTCTAAAATGGCTGGTGCAAGAGATGCACTACAACTGCGAATGAATCGAAGTTTCGGAAGGCCATCTTGTTCAGGTTTTGTGGCATGACGATCAAGTAGGATTTGATGCAAGGTTGGTACTGCTGTATACCAGGTGGCATTGGTGGCCCGCATGTCAGCCCAGAAAGTTGAGGCTGAGAACCGACCTTGGGATGGCAGAGTGACTGACCCACCGGCAGAGAGCGGTGAAAGGAGCCCGGCCATGAGACCATGCACGTGGAACAGAGGCAGAACCGCCACGGTTGAGTCAGAGTCTGTAAACCGGTACACTGACATGATGTTTTGTACCGATGCAGCTAGGTTATGTTGGGTCAGGGGAACCCCCTTGGGCCGGCTCGTGGTGCCGGAAGTGTGCAAGAAAAGCGCCACGTCAGATGGGTCATTCGAGAAATCTTTCACCAGGTCATGATTCAAATCACCGGTCAGGCTTGGCACGGAGATATGTACCGGGCTAGTCGGGTCGGGTAGAGAAACTATGACTAGAGTGATGCCGAGTTTTGATGCTGCGGCTTGTGCTTTAGGATTACCTATCGAGTCTGTCAGCAGTAACTTCGATTCCGAGTCAGAAAGGTAGAATTCGAATTCCTCTTGCGTGTATGCTGCGTTTAATGGGGTCGCTACACCTCGTGCCCGTATTACTGCTAGAAACATAATCACCAACTACAAAAAATAGTAAATTAGAGTGTTTTAAAGAATTGTCTGATTTAGAATTTAATATAGAAACGTAGAATGTGATATGCTCTTCTATGATTATTTTATTTTCAGGTCTATTGTAAGGAAATCGACACCTGAACTTATTCTCAATCGACCATGTTACCACCTCAATATCAGAAATTAATGTAACGAAGAATTGGTAGAAATATTATACTATATTATATACCTCGATGGAATTGGGGAAGGTTAACGCGACAACATCGCCAGGAGATACACCCGCCGATCGAAGAACAGAGGCGGAGTAGTCGATCAGCTCCTGGAGACGCGAATGGGAGATTTCAAACTTTCCAGCGAAGGAGAGGGCCCGCTTGTCAGGGAAAGATATGGCGGCCTTCTTGAGAAGTCCAGTGAGCGTGAGGGAGGTTTCGTGGCTCACCATGGTGCGCTTTTCTTGGTTGATTTTGATGATTTTATTTGAGGGGTTAAAGTGATTGATGTGTTTGATATATTTATAAATCGGACAAGGGAAGAGGTAAGAAGGCTCATCTGGGTTTAGGGTTGTGAAACTTTATGATACGTTTCGCTTTCGTTATTATTTACGTCTGAAGCAAAAAAAAAAAAAAAAATTATTTACGTCGACATCGTATTTAATTGGTGGAGCAAAGGTCCTTTTTAGGGGTGCAAACGGATCGGATAAAATCCGACCGTATCCGGATCCGTATCCGAAAATTAAATACGGATATCCGATATCCGAATATCCGTGCGGATACGGATACGGATATGGTTTTGAATATTAACTATCCGTATCCGAATAATACATATATACTATATAGTTTAATATATATTATGAAAAGATTTATGTATATATGTACGGATATCCGATATCCGATCCGTATCCGTACATATCCGTTTAATATCCGATCCGTATCTATATCCGAAAAATAAAAACGGATACGGATATGATTTTACCACTATCCGATCCGTATCCGATCCGTTTGCACCCCTAGTCCTTTTTTTTATCCTGGACGAATTTTTTATTTTTTATTTTAACGGGTTTGACTAGTATAGGATTATAGGATTACAGGAACAATAAACTTCAACCGTTGTTCATAGTTTTATGATGAAAGATGGATGGACATAGGGAGTACAGCACAGCACTAATTTCCGTTATTAAAGTCGGTACTATTTTAGATATTGGTGGGTGAAGAATTAAATGTCAAATGTAAAAGTATTTTTTACATTCGCACAAATGCTACAGGCATCCCTTTTTTTTTTTTTCAGCAAATAGGTTATCTGGCGTATATAAAAAAAAATACAAATTCTAGCTTCCATTTACTTTTATATAAAACTAAATAGAAAATATTTATTACCACATTCAATTAATTGGTCATACGAATTCTCCTTTCAGTTATTATATGTTAACTCTCTATCATCATATTTCTCTATTATATAAAAATTTTCATTGTTATCTACAATTGTAAAGTTATTCGCAATAACATGGCAATGTGTTGAAGATTGATCTCAGATCATCATCATCGACCATTGATTTAAGATTCAAGGATTTAGATTAAATATCAAAAATAGAAATAAATAAAACTGTAACGTGTACTGTCGTTACCATAAATAGAAAAATAGTACAAACGGCTATATTGAGCCTTTGTAATTATAAATGGAGTTTTGTAGTAAGAAAAATAATCAATCAAATACACAATTTTTATCCTCTCAGACTCTTTGTTACTCTCTATTAAATTTATCATGGTATCAGAGCAATAGATCTCAAAATTCCGCACAAGTATCACCCAAACTAGCAAAGCTAGTCAATACCAGAAAAACACAAACAACAAGCATCAACAAGATGTCATTAAAAGGGTAGCTACTAACTCTTCTAAAATCACCAATATTCTGCTAGACTGAGTACAATTAGATTTGAGTCGTCAGTTTTAACTTGACCCAAAACTCAAAACGGATCCTCTACATTTACATAGACACCGAATTCCAATCCATCGACAGGAAGCTCATTGGAGCTCATTGTACTCAGTCAGGTATCTAGGAGAGAATACAAATTCGTTGAGACCAAATCTTTTTGCTCTGTTTGTTTCGAATTCGTACAAATTTAATTTCAAAAACTTTCTACAAATTTACTACATAGATCTACACGAGACATGTCCTGCGTTCGAGAGGAGCGGGACTTGTAGAGAGGTTGTTGGGACATTATGTTTCATAAGATTTCAAAAGATATGATGTCAGAATGAAAAATGCAATGCATTATGTTTCATAGGACTCGTAGTGGGGTTGTTGGGACATTATGTTTCATAGGATTTCAAAAGATATGATGTTAGAATGAAAAATGCAATGCATATTTTGATAATTTAATGATGTTAAAATTGTGATAATTCAATCTAGCTTCAAATGTAAGTAGGGTTGACAAAAAAGCTTGTGACTCGCCTCTGTCTCGATCACTAACAATCCGCTTGATAATGACCAAGCTGTTAGCGAGCCAGCTCACCACTAGTTTAGTCTGAAATTAACAAGCTGAGCTAGGATCTAGTTTGGATTGGGCCAGCTAGGCCCATAACGAGCTAGTGTGTATAGGCCGTTAGATACATGTGGTTTAATCAGATCCGTCAAATTTATGATTTAACTCACACTCTCACTCCCATAATTTCATATTTACATGTGTATAGGCAGTTGGATACATGTGTATAGGCTGAATTGAGGATTTTTTGCTTGGCTGTTGGGGTTTTTTTTGCTTAGTTGTTGGCTGAGAATTTGTGCCTGGAAGATTTTTTTTGCTTGGTTGTTGGGATGGAGGCATGGTACCTATGGTACCAATTCTGACTATGGCCTGATGTCATGTTTGCTAAAATATTGTTTTTTTTTTTCTGAATGTGATTGTGATTGTCAAATTTGGATGTAAAATTGCAATTTGATTTGACATATACTATATTTTTTGGTAGGATTTTGAGTTTGGAGATATCCAGCCAATGATGTGAAAACTGTGTTAATTAATCCAATAAAGTCTGGTGAGCTCGTGAGCTAGTTCGGTCCAGATTGGACTGACTTGTCATGATTTCAAACTGAAATTTTAGCTTGAATGCTCCAAGTGCAGATTGTTACAGTAGCTCAATCTAAAATTAACAAATTGAGTTAGGATCTAATTCGGATCGAGCCAAGTGGTTGCCACTTCTAAATGTAGGTCTTCTAAAGTGTCATATTAAATAGAGTTTTGTACAAAACAGGAGGCGTGTAAATTTTACTACAATAGTGATGTAGAATTGTAGACCGAACGGGGTTTAGCATTCGTAGTAATACTCAATTGAAGTCAAAGAAGAGACTTGTCAAGATATGTGACCAAAGGATACTGGAGAAGGAAAAAAGATAAGGCGTTATTATTCTCGAATTGTAGGTTGTTAGCGCTGCAATATTTAATTAATTAACTCGTCAAATCAGTTAAAATCAGACCACGACTCGTATAATATAATTGAATTTACTTTTTTTTTTTTATTTTTATGGTAAGGTGGCAAGTTGCCATCTTACAATTTTGTATTGATAAAAAAGTTATTTACACAATATAATTGAATTTACATCTTAATAATTTGAAGAACTTAAAATAATGTGTTGAATCAATGCAATTGCTTATTTTATTATTATATTTCTAGTGTTAACCCCCAACATTAATTTTCTTGTAAATGCCTCTTGCAAAATATAAATATGTGTGTTTATGCAGAAATACGATGCCCGTGATCATTGTGCTAAGTATATGATTAGAATGATGTTTTTATTGTTACTTAAGATATTAGATATGTTATGTTGAATTATGGGTCATACTAGTGCATAAATATTGTTATTTTTATATTACTATTGAGAACTTCGTTTATAAAATGTTTATTTTTAGATTACACTGTGCAACAATATTCATGTGTTATTTGATTTATTTTTTGTGATATGAATAAAAAATTTCATGTTGCGATTTAATTAATCCATTTTGAACATACTTTAATGCCAGTGGCCGACAACGACAAGGCGACAATGGTATTGGCAGCAACGTGACATGGCAATTGGCAAGGTTTTATGCTGCGAAGTATTTTTCCGGTGTAGGTGGCAACTCTCAGTAGTTCAGTTCAATTTTCTCTCTTCCGTTTACTCAATCCTCAACCCACGTGTCATCTCCATAACGCTTAGTAGTCAGTAGGGACCTCGTTGCATTATTGCATACACTCGTTCTCCCATAAATTAAAAAAAAAAATTCTTATTTACTTGGACCATTGCGACATTGGCGTTCTATGATGAACAGTCAAAATAAACATTTTAATGAAGAGTAGAACTAGGGTGTTCTCAAGACTAAAATTCATCGGATCGGCTTCAAACGATGAATCCGAACTGTTGAAACCTGTCTACCTTACGAGTGATGCGTCTACATCCAAAAATTTTAAAATTTGAAATTAATTTTGTATAGAATCAAGTGGTCAAAAAACGTCAAAAAATAAATGCATTAAAATTAATTTATTAACCTTTTAATTTTGACCGCTTGACTTTATACTAAATTAATTCGAAAGTATAAAATTTTTACATGTATACGCATCACTCGTAAAGTAGGCAGGTTTTAACGGTTCGGATTCGTCGTTTGAAACTGATTTGTTGGGTTTTAGACTTGAGTTCACCAAGGGACTTGGTGAACTTAAGAACACCCTAGTTCTACTCTAAATAACACATATACCATAGTTTTTGGCAAATTTCTAAAATTATCAAGCTTGCTGTATAATTCAGCGTACCATTTTGCATGTCATTTTATGAGAAAATGGAGTATGTAACTAGTTTGTTGGATAATTTAATGGACCAAGTCAGGTTTAACTCGCTGGATTATTCAGTGGGCCTGATATTTTGACATTCTTCAAACAAAGATGGTAGGTTTTTAATTTCCAATCTTTTTTATGTTATAGATAAATTTTTGACCCTTGTTCATTTTATCTGTATAATTTAATAATATTATATCATTTCAAAAGTTTCTATTTGTATTTAATCGGTTTTCACTGCTATTATTAGTCCATAAATTAGATAAAAATCAATATTATATCATATTATGATTATATCTTGATTTGTGATTGTATGTAAAAATTGTCAACATTATTTTTATTTAATTAATTATGACACTTATATTAAACCTAGTGTTCATTAACTGATATGTGATTGTGTGGATAATAATATTAGTGTCATGGTCAACTGCGTCGCTTATGGATATATTTTTTTTAAGATAGGACCAATTTATCACAAAATATAACTTAAATATTTAAATAGCTCTTTCGTAAACCATAATTCTTGTACAGATGATGAAGAAAATGTATTTTTATTTAAATATGATTTCTCTACGCGGATTGGAATGTATTTTTTTTTGAAAAAAATGTAATTTTTTTTTTAGTTTTTGATCTTGTACAGAAAGAAGCATATTCTATGTAGTACAACATTACTGTATGCAATCCTAGGCGAACGATAATTTTTTTGCATCAATCATATATGCACGGGGATTTTTAAAATATGTGCCAAATTATCTGAGATTCGTACAAACTAAACAGACGGTGTAGATTTCTCGTTCTACTCGGTAACGAGCCCGATCCTGGTGCAGGGCACCCAGGGCGATGGCCCCAGGTCCCAAGATCCAAGGGGACCCAAAAAAAAAATTAGTTTATATATTAAAAAAAAATTAATCTGTATATATTAAAAATAAATAAAATATTAGAGTCCAAACTTTGTATATATAAAAGGTCCAAACTTTTCTATAAATAAATATGATTTATTGACATATTAATAAAAAAATTATATATATTAAAGAGTCCAAACTTTTCTCCTGCTCCGAGTCCCAAATCTTCAAAACCGGCTCTCTCAGTAAAATACTTTACTGGATCTAAATCCCGAAGAGAGTGTCCTTTTTTTCAAAAAAAAAGGGATACGCTTCTTTCATTTTTGATAGCAACTCTGCGTCACTTTCTCACCGGCTGCTAATGGAAACGAATTGGTATCTTCGAATCATGGTTGTAGTGCGAAAGCCACAGCACTATTGAAGGATTTTGAGAGTTCAAAGTAAACAGATAGGGTATTATTAGTATATCTAATACATTCTTTAATGAGGAGGGTTCAAATGCCTCCATTTTTCATGCCTCCATTTTTTAAAACTTTAATAACTCAAAATTTAAAACTTAAAAGTCAAAATAAAACCATTGGATATGATCTACATAATTTTATCTATGTGCTCATAAAAAATTATCACATTTCGATTTTGTTTTTATGTGAATCAATAAGTTGAAAAATCAACGGCTAGAAATTATCCATATTAGTACGTTTTTTACAAGCTCTTGATGACAACCAAATCAAAATTGAAATGTCATAATTTTTTACACGTGCATAGATGATATGATGTAGATCATATCCAACGGTTTTATTTTGACTTTTAAGTTTTAAATTTTGAGTTATTAAAGTTTTAAAAAATGGAGGCATGGTGGAGGCATGAAAAATGGAGGCATTTGAACCCTCCTCTTCTTTAATAGACAATTTTGGATATAAATCTGTTGTTATTCAAAAGGGATCACAGGCCTGACCTGTTATTTCTATCACCACCGTTTAAAGTTTTTCAAGCACGAACCTCAAGAAAAAAAATTTCACGTCTGAATCTCAATAAAGGTCAATGGCTGAGATCAAAATAACATGGTCCTGTGATCTCTTTGGAATAACAGCAGATTTATTTTCCAACAATTTTTGTATATCTAACACATAAGTTTCAAGTAGTTTTCAATAAATTGCGATTCCATATAAATGATTTTTGAATTATTAGGATTTGATTGATTGGTAGAAGGTTTACGATATAGAATTTATTTTCACAAAATTATATCTTATTTTTAACATATCATTTGTTTTTTTTTAATCAAGTTTTCGTATTAGTTAAGATCCGGCCCAGAAAAAAGTATTAGAATCACTCGTTCTTTTGAAGAAATAATTTGGTAAGAAAAATGAGATGTATTGTCGTTTAAATACCTGTCGAGGCGCCACCTGAGACTGATGCTCTTGCAGGGTTCCATTCTCATCAGAAAAAGAAAACATAAATTTAAAAAAAAAACATCCACCTAATAGAGTAGAACTTGGGTGCTCCTAAGCTCACCAAGTCCTTCGTGAGCGCGACTCTAAAACCTATCGAATTGACTTCAAATGACATTTTCAAACCGTTAGATGTTCAATCTATATTAAAATGTGCTTGGAGACCAAATTTTACATTTTTTGAAATTTTTTTACTATTTATTAAAATGGTTTGAAAATCGCTGTTTTTATTAAAATTCTGCACCATTGGAAAACAGCGATTTTCAAACCATCTTAATAAATAGTAAAAAAATTCCAAAAAATGTAAAATTTGGTCTCCAAGCACATTTTAATATAGATTGAACATCTAACGGTTTGAAAATGTCGTTTGAAGTCAATTTGATAGGTTTTAGAGTCGCGCTCACGGAAGAGCTTGGTGAGCTTAGGAGCACCCTAGTTCTACTCCACCTAATAACAAGTTTGACCCGACCTATCGATATGCTCTCCGGATAATTATCTATAAAAGGGTAAATTGAATGCTAGAATATGGCCCTGTTTCAAAATTAGAAATATATTGCAGCTGTGGAGGATTTAATTATTTGGATGTGTGTGTATAGAGAATGGCTAAGGTCAAAGTGGTATGACCAAGGTCTTGGTGCTACCAATTAGTTTTTGCAATTTTAAAGTTCAAAGTGGCGATTCAAACCGTTAGATGTTCAATTTATATTAAAATCTGTTTGGAGACCAAATTTTACATTTTTTGAAATTTTTTTACTATTTTTTAAGTCACTTTGAAAATAGCAGATCCGGGTGAACAGTAAAAACAGTGCAACCAAATTCTAGACGATGTGATCAGCAATTTTCAAAGTGGCTTAAAAAATAGTAAAAAAATTCAAAAAAATGTAAAATTTGGTCTCCAAGCAGATTTTAATATAGAGATCACATCTAACGGTTTAGATCGACCGTTTGGACTTTGAAAATTCAAAAACGACTTGGTAGCACCAAAGGCCTTGGTCATACCACTTTGATCTTAGCCACTCTCTCTCTCTCTATATATATATATATATATATATAACTTTTGTTGGAAATTTTGAATTGAGGTAATTTTATTTTGAAACTATTTGTATCGTTGTTATATGAAAATAAATATCGAACATTTTTTAACTAATACATCTGAAAATAAATACAAAAAGAAATAACTCTTATTCTTTATACGAGCAATAATATGAATTTCTTCCACATCTTCATTTATTGTCCTTCTAATTAAAAATATAGAATCAGGCTTTTGCATCATTTAATCCATTGAGCAGTCTCACGCTAAGAGATGGCTATTAATTTGGAGATAAACTTTAAGCCAGTATAGTAGTATACCACTCGACTCCCCCTTACTGTCAAAAAGTGAGATCCAAACAGCCGTACATTTTATGTTTGAATCCAATCCGTTGTATATTAACACAAATCTTAAAAAGGTTCCCGTACATTACAAACTTCAATTGGATTGGTCTGAATTCTGATCGGACGGTCCGAATTTAAATTCAAATGGTGAGCTAATGCACAGTATCCAAACTCAGCAGTCAATGTGGTTGTGGGTTTCACAATCTGATTTCATCACAGATATTTGTGCAGTTGGGTTCGACGTCTATCAAAAACAAATTTGAATCTGATTAACGCTGGAGTCGTCTTATACATTTTAAGATTCATATGCACGAATCTTGAAACAGAGCGCGGATGAAATATAAAGCGTACTGGACAGCTTCGATACCCGTGAGACCTAAATTTTCTTCTGATTAGCATTAATATTCACCCAAACTTTTGTCCACAAATATACAGACATAAGTTTATGATTGAGGCTATGGTAGTATGCATAGTGTGGATTGGGCCATTATATGGATCAATATCTTTGAATTAATATCTTTAATTTTAAAGTTTAAATAGTTTATATGAACAGTTCAACATGATCTTCATACAAAAATGTATTTTCAAACTAAAATGTATACTTTAATATTTATTTACTTTTTTTAGATAGATAGAAAATCATTACTTTTGAATGGTCTAGAATTTTTAGATCAAGTGAATAAAAAATAGTAAAAAATAGTAAAAAAGTTATAAAAAAAATAACTACTTCTTTGTCTAAATAATTTGCTTCTTGTACGATGTTATGCCTCAACAAACAAGCTAACGCCCTCCACATGGGTTAGCATCTAGCTTCTTCGCCTCTTTATTACCCAATACGAGCATATGGAAATAAGAGACTAAACCTGAATATGTTCATGGTTAATTAATGGAACCATTTTATATTCATCAAAATAAAAGTACAATGAAAATGCGCCAGCTTACCTACCGCATTGGTATATTCTGAATTTGGTGGGGAGAGATTTGCATTGGTGAGGTTGTTGAAGTGCACTTATACCACATGCTTGCTCAATAAGCGCAACTTGTTCATCTGTGAGTGGCTTTTCCTAAATCTTTTCATCCTGGCAAGAGCTGAGCTTTGCGAGAAAATGAAAATTTTGATCTATAAATATATTTTCATATAAAGATTATAGTAAACGATTCAGATTGACTATTTGAATTTTGAAAATAAAAATATTAATCTATAGTACAGACCGATCCGTATTATACATAGTACCATAGCCTCAATCTTAAGTTTATTAAGAATATTTCTGCCTGGGTCCATACATCCAATAAGATCCAAGTCATAAATGACGTTGCACCTTCTAAAGAAAGGTGAACCTCACATTGCACCTTCTAAAGAAATAAAATAAAATCCAAGTCATAATCATCAATGATGACGTTGGGAACGGAATCTTAACTTTTTCTTGAAAAATTAGCAACCATCTCGCTTCGCCATCAGTTAATGGGTGGGAAGCTTCCGATCCTGTCTCAAATAATAATAGTGCAGATCTAATATGCACGAATACATAAATTGAATGATCAAGATGTATTAACTCAAAAGATTTTCTTTTTGAGTTTATGCAGAGAATACGAATTCCAGTAGCACCACCAGGTTCCTACCATTTGCACATCTCATAAGTAGAGCCATCCGGAAAATTTTGAGACGGGGCGGAAAAAAAATTAAGTTACTTTATATATACAAAAAAATTTATGAGATCAGCTAATATATTTTGTAAGTGCTTCAACATTATATACTTACAAGTTATTTTTGCATTTTCAAAATCTAAACAGTCAATTCGAACCGTTCAACATGATATTCATATTAAAACATGCTTCGAGACCAAAATTTACATTTGTTGGAACTTTTTTACTATTTTTTAAGATAGGTAGAAAATTCATTGATTCAGAAGATTCTGAACCATAAAGAACAATGATTTTCTACCTACCTTAAAAAGTAGTAAACTTCAACAAAAAAATATAAAATTTGGTCTCCAAGTACGTTTTAATATAGATATCATGTTAAAGTTTTGGATCAACTATTTGGACTTTTAAAATGCAAAAATAACTTATAAGCATATGGCGTTGAAGTACTTACAGAAGTGTTTTAACCAGTCTCATTTTTTATTGATATGTTAATAGATTATACATATCTATAGAAAAGTTTGGGTCCTTTATATACAAAATTTGGACTCTAATATTATATTTATTTTTAATATATAAAGATTAATTTTTTTTATATAAACAAACTAATTTTTTTTTGGGCCCCTTGGATCTTGGAGCCCGGGGCGGTCGCCCTGGGTGCCTTGCACCAGGGCTGGCCCTGCTCGTAAGGGAAGTCAGGGACAATCCGACTTTTATCAAACCAATTTGATTCGAATTTACACAAATAATTTAATTTGCGTCAAATTTACACAAATAATTTTAATATTCAGTCCAATCAAATGTGCATAAATTGTAACGCATATCATATGGCTATGAGCATATATCAGAATGAATTTGGTCTGATGTCGTATATTTGTGTGTGTGTGAGCGTGCACTATTTTTTTGAGACATGATAATAGTCCTCCAGAGAAATCTCCAGTCAATTCTCTAACTAGCGACTTTTGACCGGGACCACATTCTAGAAGATCGTTAGCGTATTTACGGATAGCGCGTGCAAGTATTTATACCTATGCATGCAAATATTTATATATAAAATATCGAGTATTTACATAACATATCAAGATAAGTAGATGATGAGAAAAATAAAAAAATAACTTTTTTATTTACGGAAGAAAAACAAATGAAGTAAAAAGTAAAAAAAAAAAGTGAGTGTAGAAAAATAAATTAAAAAATAACGAAAATAAGTTTGAGAGACCAAAGGAGATTAGATAATTTTTTTTTTTTTAATGTTGATCGTTGCAAACTTGCAAGGACAAATATCCATCAGGTATAGGAAGGGAGGTGAGGGGAGGGGAGGTGAAGAATACAAGGAAATGAAATGGAATAGAAAGAAAGATTATAATGTTTAATCTTTTTGTGTTGATTAACTAAAATTTAGAAGGTCAATGAAAAATTTAGTAGCTGCTCTAGGTTTGTGACACACAAATTTGGATGAAAATTATATAGATAAGATATAAAGTTGGGCATTTGTGTCATTTTCTTTGAAAATATTTGCAACAATTTTTTTTTTTCATCTGTTACACCTCAAATCAGAAGAGAAATCGATTCTATTGATTACAATGATGCAAGGTTAAACTTTTCTCTCTTGTACCCTTCACATCCGACATAGTTTTGTCAACTAAACACGTTTCAAGGGAACATTTTCTTTTTTTTTCCATTCCATCCCTTCCTCTACTCTCCATCTATATATAAAAGATTCTCCTCACTTTACGGTTTGAGATTTACTCTTTACACTGAATCAATTTGAGATTCGAGCTAGTGCAGGAGCAGTATTATTGAGCTTGAGATTCGTGCCGAGTTAAGAAGAACGGTCCGGATCCTAATTGTAAAAGATTCTCTTTACAGTTAATGCACTGGGTGTGAATTCAACTTGCAATCGGACTCCCCCAATCCAACTCAAAATGGGCATCCAAAGAGTTTTCTGGTTTGTGCCCACCAAATAGGACAACTAAAAAGGCCTTTCTACTGGGCCTAGTATCTACAAACGAGCTTAAGCCCAACTGATTATTATGTATCCAATAATGTTAGTGACAACGGAGGCCTATTTCGTATCTGATTTACCTTTTGTGGGCTCGAATAGTTATAGAATTAGCACAAAAAATTATTTTATGAGTAGACTGTTCTGACATATTGTAAAGATTGGATGTAAAGTTTATAATAGTTTATCATATCAGTAGTGTAAAAATAAATTATTAATTTTGTGTTCCAATCATGTTCAACATTATTTTTTTAATTATCAAAGTTTAAACCGTCAATCTGAATTGTTTAACATGATAATTTAAAAATCATTATTTTGGATGGTCCAGAATCTTCTGAAATATGGTCAAGATAATTTAAAAACTTAAATAGACTGTTCTAACGTATTGTATTATGTATTCTCGCAAACTTGTTTGCACGGAGGTTTATATATAGTAAAAAGTGAGCACGAATAAAATCATTTCAAAATATTTGATCATATTTTAATATTGTTAGTCAGTTTCGATAATATCAAAACTTAAATGTTGTACAAATTGATACATAACATTATTATAAGCTGTTAGAAAGAACAATTAGATTATAACTCTGATGATGTTAGCTTCTGTATAGGATTCTCATTACCTATATATACTGTACTGTGCTGTAACAAATAATTCATTCAAGAAATAGAATTTATGTTTCTTCTCTCTATCAGTTCTCAGTATATTCTCTCTTTATGAACTCTCGCCATTAAAACGAGAAATGACAAAGAAGAAAAAAAGAAGAAAGATTTATAGGTGCTAGGTTGAAAAAGTTCGATACGGAATCGGAGATATCAGAGATATCAGAATTAATGACTGTGGTAAAAAAGATTTGGGGAAATCTTACAACAACTTGGGGATCGAGAAGGAAAGGAAATGATATGAATTAATGACTGCGATAAAAAAAATTTGGAAAATCTTAAGACGACTTGGAAAAGAAGAGAAATAAAGTAGAATTTTGTGAAAAATCATTTGCAAAAAAAATTAAAAAGTTCAAGACCCCCAACCTTAGGTTTAACAACAATGAAAAAATAAGTTGCTGAATGAGCCCAATTGATTCAAGGTAGGCCCAATTAATGAACGTGCGTCGCGCCTCCCGTCCAATATAAAAACACATTACACTTGGAAATTAGCGTCGAAGTTTTAACTCCGTCTACAATGCTAATTGTTTTTAAATTGCTAATATGATGTGTCAATTGCTAAGTAATTGTTTAGTTGTAGGTCAATTTTTAAAATAACAAATTTGTTTATAAAGCAAACGATTTCTTTTGGACATGCTAATACTCTCTCTCTTTCCTATTGGCTCTGACTCCTTTGTTCTCTTTTCTATTGGCTCTGACCTAATTTCTGGGATGAAGAGATTAAGAAATTAAAAGGAACTTAATTTTTAAATAGTGTTTTACAGCTGTTTTTAATTTTTTACGGATTGCTGGGTTGGAGATGCTCTAAGAGCACTTCAATGTGTATAAAAAAAGAACTTTCATTATTAATTATTATCAAATTTAATTATATTACTGCAAATTATTTTACTTTTTACTAATAAGTGTTCATCAATATGTCCATCTAGTCAGTGGCGAGGCTAGGATTTAAGCTAGGGGTAGGCAAAAATCGGATTCAGATTCGAATAAATTAACAGGTTCAGATTCGGATTTGGATTCAAAACACAATTAAAAAAAATAGCAAGAAATTAACGGTTCGGGTTCGGGTTCGGATTCGGATTTGAGTCGCTGTCTCGCTGATATTTTAGTAGTTGTCTGGCTAATTTTTTTAATCACGCTGTCTCCGCATTCGCTTGGGCTTTGGGAATTTTGGTCATGGGCTTCGGAGTTCGGACCTCAAAGAAATCACGCTGTATCAATGGACTCTGGAGTAGGCAAGGTCAAAGAAACCCGGTTCTAAAAAAAAAAAAAATTCAGAGATAGGCAAGTGCCTACCCCAGAGACTATGTAGCCTCATCTCTGCATCTAATTTAATATATGAACTTAATTATTCTATTAAGTGATCATTTGTTAAAAAAATATATATTTTACTTGACGCTATATTTTATTTGATAGTGTTGTTCTTAATTTAAAAATTAAATTGTTCTCTAACACATATATATTTTTGACAGAAGTCCAAACAAAAAAGAATCAAATCCAAACATAACATTAGATTTTCAAAATCACGAATCATAACCCAAACCGCCGGCAATATCAGCGGTGGGGGAATTTATTTTTAATGACTGTTATTTGTATCGGTGTTCATTCATGTTTTAATAATAAAACATCGATTGTTGTCGGGATTAACTAGGGTATAAAAATTGGCACAACATTGATGTTTTTGTAACTAAATTTCGATTTGAATGTTAGACTACAATTTAGAAAGTTCGCGAAGAAACATAGAGCGTGGTATTTTACGGTTAAATCCAGGTGGTGGTATGAGTATGGGTTTAAAGAAAGAGCAAACACTCGCTTGAATCAGATAAAATCGAGTGGATTGGCAAATTATCAAAATCAATCTCTACATTGACAACAGAACCATTTAGCTATTCAAATTATCATTGAAATTGATTAACACATAAATTTCATGACTTATGCTCTCTCGCATCAAAACTATATTATATAGTTTAACCTCAATTTCCTTATCTAACAACTCATCGTAAAAACCGCTATATCGGAAAACATTTGCCTCACCAAATTATCAACGTCGGAATAATTCAACTGTCTCTAATTTCCACATAAATTTTATAGAGTAAAGATGTTGTTCCCCGCACTCCAGTTCCCTAAACGTCTCCCTATTCTAACTAATTTTGTCAATCATTAAATCACTTTGAAAAACGTGTAAAATGTGTAAAAGATGAGTCCAGTTTTTTCTTTAAATACTTGATATCTTAGGTATGAATACTTGATGAATTATATATGAATATTTGATATCTTAGGTATGAATACTTTTCATTTTGTATGAATACTTGATACCTTGAAAAACGTGTAAAAGTATGTCATCATGGATCTCATTTGAAATCTCATTTGAAAGAGAAAATTGTGTAGAACACGTTCGTGATTTTAGATTTGCAAAATTCCTCATAGATCGTCCCAAAAATTGGTTAGATTGAACGGAGAAAAAAAAACCACCTTGAAAAACGTGTAAAAGATGAGTAGGTATTGTGTCCAGTTTTTTTTTTAAATACTTGATATCTTAGGTATGAATACTTGATATTTTAGGTATTCATACTTTCCATTTTGTATGTGAATTAATTTAATCAATGAATGTAGCACTGGTGGTGTGATCCACGTGACTTTTTGGTTGTGGTCCCAATGCAGTCTGATAGTTACTGGCCCCGAAAAGTAATGGTCCCTAGTTGAATGTTAGTGATGAATACTTTATTGAGTAGGTATGAATACTTCATTGAGTAGGTATGAATACTTCATTGGGTAGGTATGAATACTTTCAATTTTATTTTTCCTTTATCTGATAGTTGACTGACAGTTGTATTTTGACCGTTAGTTAGCGGAGGACGTTTAGGGGACTGAATAGGGGGACTGTTAGTCGATCCCAATTTTATATCCGTCAAAATAAGTTCCTTTAATTTTATCTTAATTTTCACATTTCCACAATTTTACCTTAATTCTATTATGCACCACCCATGAGAATATGCCATTGCGGAGGTCGTAATAAGGTATAGGGGTCAATAATATAATTGCTTTACATTTTCATTTTTACCATGAAAAGTTTCCAAATATATCTAAAATATATAAATTTAAACATACGTCTCGTTTCTATTTTTGGGCAGAGTAATTTTTTTCGTCTAAAATGATTGGTGATTGACCGAATTTTTTTTCATAACATAAAAAAATATATAAAAAATATAAACATAATATTATTTCCAAAATTACGAATCGTAATCGACGTTCTTCGATGTTTTTATAATGAATCATCGATGATGTTTTTGCAATGAAACATTGATGTACAGCTACCGGAAAGAACATAGGGCATTCAATATCGACACAACATCAATCTTTTGTAATGAAATTTCGGTACATCATATTCAAACTTTAAACGATAATAACTTTTAATAGGAAATTTTGATTTAAATGTTTGATCACAATTCAGATAGTTTGTGAGTGTTACATGTTAATGGACGAGGTTAGAATATATGCACTATTTTTGTTGATTTTACATTCACAAATATTTATGTCTAGTATTTATCATATCTTTTTATTTTAGCACAGATTAATTTATATGCATGCAAAAAAAGGGTTAAAAGTCTATTTATCAATTTTGACAAAATTATTGTAAAAATCAAGTGTCAGATACAACGAATGTTATGCTAGAATACAATTATAGTGTATGTGGGCCTTTTAATGTTTTTAATTAATTGAGCTCAAATTTATGATCGACAAATGAGTAAAGATCATAGATAAACTCTTAACTCATATCGTTTTACACGTGTATAAAATTATATAGGCTCAAACAAACAGATACAATATAATTTATGCAAAATATGAGGTTGGCTATTCGACTTCCATAAGCATATGCCCACATATGATTATAACTCATTTTTACGTTTTCAATGTTCAAATGGTCGATCCGAACCGTTCATCTTGTTCTCCATATGTGCTTGGAGATCAAATTTTACATTTTTCGGAAATTTTTTACTATTTATTAAGCCACTTTGAAAATTGCTGATCCGGGTGAACAGTAAAAACAGTGCAACAAAATTCTGGACCATATGATGAGCAATTTTCAAAGTGGCTTAATAAATAGTAAAAAAATTCAGAAAAATGTAAAATTTGGTCTCCAAGCACATATTAATATGGAGAACAAGATGAACGGTTCGGATCGACCATTTGAACATTGGAAACGCAAAAATGAGTTATAAGCATATGTGGGCATATGCTTATGGAAGTAGAATAGCCAACCTCTGCATAATATTCTATTGGAGTGTAGGTACATTTTTAACCAATTTAGACAATCTTTATATGATCTTTCAATCAATAAAATTGACATAAAACCTCTAACTTATGTCTTTTACACGTAAAATTATGGTAAAATGCATTTTAAGTGTGTTGGTGTGTGCAAATTAAGGTTTTTAATCAATTTAGGCTCTAGAATGCATTTCCAATGGATTTGTAAGTGTTTGTTCTTATTTTTATTTAATTTAGGCAACATTTGTGATTTTTACATTATAAAAAATGATAGATATACTCTAACTCATGTCCTATACATGTGTACAAATTATCCATGTTAAAATAAATAGATGCAATAAATATTAGTATATTACACATCATATCCTTATAGCATGTATTTACAGTGTAATTGTGTTTTTCGATGTTTTTAATCAAAATAGACCTAATTTAAGATCGTAAAAAATGTCAAAATTGACTGATAAACTCCAACTAATATTTTATTCGTTCATAATTCATATGTGCCAAAAAATAAATAAAAATAAATATTATACAAGCATTCTTTCAAAATGCATTTACAATATGTTGTGAGTGTTATTGATATTTTTCACATTTTCATAATCTTATCCACTCTAAATGTAACTATTTAAAGAGAAATATGATGCAATACTATAATGTATTTACAGTGATTTTGTGTTATCTGTTCACGTTTTAAATTCTTTTAACACATTTTTTTATTATAAAATCATCAAACAATGACTGATGAATTCTAACTCGTAACTTTTACAATTGATTTTTTTTTATGTGCTAACAAATAGGTACAATAGATCTTACACGTAATACTCTACTAAACTACATTTAGCGTGAAAAAGCCTAATTGGACCAGTATAATTCTATCAATATGTGGTAGGCGTCGGACTTAATCTCCAGTTTGACTCATGACATAACTTGGGTTGTTTGGGGGTTCTTCATGCACCTTGATTTTCTCCTTAGCATGTTCAGGTTAATTAACAAGATGCTAATTGCTAAAATTTGTAAGTAATTTGTTTTTTCTCAAATATTATAAAACATATTATTGTTTGAGGAGGGTTCAAATATCTCCATTTTTTGTGTCTCCACCATGCATGGCTCTATTTTTAAAAACTTTAATAAATAAAAATTTAAAACTTAAAAGTCAAAATAAAACCGTTGGATATAATCTACATCATTTTATTTATGCACGTGTAAAAAATTATGGCATTTCAATTTTGTTTTGGTTGTCATCAAGAACTTGCAAAAAAACGTACTAATATTGATAATTTCTAGACGTTAATTTTTCAACTTATTGATTCACATAAAAATAAAATTGAAATGTCATAATTTTTAATGAGCACATAGAGAAAATAACATAGATCATATCTAACGTTTTATTTTGACTTTTAAGTTTTAAATTTTGAGTTATTAATTTTTTTAAAAATAGAGACATGGTGGAGGCACAAAACAATGGAGGCATTTGAACCCTCCTCTTATTGTTTTGATTTTGACAAAGGACATGTAAAATAATGACGATTTGGTCATTTTTTTATGAAGGATTAATTGATGATTATGCCACTTTTGATTATCACAAAAATTTCAATACACATTTTTAACTCTCGACTATATATAAAAAAGATAATATATAAATGACTGACCAATGAACCGAAGCAATATTGCAACATTTTACTTCTAGTATTTGTATAATTGTATTAGATTAAGTTCGAAAAGTTGCAAACCTCAAAGATGATGCTATAATTATATTTTAAAGTATAACAGTGATTAAATGCGGGTTACTACTTGTTAGAACTAATTTAAAGTAATTAATATTTGATAATTCGCAACAGAATGGCCGTTGAATTTAATGAAATTTTTTGTAATGCGCATACGAGAAAAGATGAAGAGAGAAAAGAAGAATGAATAAACCGAATGTCTAACATAAAGGGTCGGTTTTCTTAAAAAAAAAAGACAAAAAAATATGTGTATTTGAGAAAATTTTATATGAAAAAATAATATGAACCGTTCAACGTGATTTATATATGAAAAATATACTTACGAACTAAATTTGTATATTTTTTAGAATCTTACTATCTTTTTAGATGAAAGAAAATCACTACTTTTGAATAGTCTAAAATATTACATCAAGTGATTTTCTATCTACTAAAAAATAGTAAAAAAAAATTCTAAAAGTGAAAAATTGATGCTACAAGTACATTTTTTTATGAATATCATGTTGAACGGTCAGAATCAATTATTTTGACTTAATATCGTAGCCTCACTTATATTTTAATGTATAACGGGTGATACAAATTTTAACGTTCAAAACTAACTATCAATGATTGCATATCACAAATACATTACATTGTAGGAAAATCTAGTAGAGACAGAACTAAAAAAATTTAGATAGGCGGGACTAAATTTAAAATACTTATGCATGGTTAGAACTGAACTCATGTCTCCATAATAACAAATTAGTATTCTAAACCACTACATTACAAATACACATGTGCTAATTTATAAAGGGACTGAATTATATAAAAATTAAGAAAATAAAAATACAATTAAATTTCAATATACACAATTAATATTTTTGAAATTATGGACGTAGTTATGTATCTCCTGGAATATACATAGATCAGCCCCTGAATAAAACTTTTACATGTCCAACAATTGATTTCTTTAATAAATTTTTATTTGAATTGTTTTAAATATTTATCGTCAAAATTGTCAAATAGTTAAAATAATCATTGTCAAGTAATCCTCTTAAGAGATATCTTTTAATAATATTTTATTTTGTCAATACTGAGAATCTAAAAATAAAATAAAATTAAAATTTTGATATTATGATTATCATATACCATACGAATAAAATATGTGATTGGACGTTCAAATATTCTAAAGTGCATTTTATATGAGAAAGGGTGTTGTCAGTCATAAAAATGGGTGATCTTTTTATTTAGAAATAAATATTATTTTCTGCTTAAAAATAAAATCTAGTTGATTTTCGAAAAATAGGTACTACCGAAACAATACCTAGGTGCAAACTTTTTAAAATTGGGTACACTTGTTATATCGGACAAAAAATGAGTATAATTGTTACAAGTAGTTTTCTGACCCCGGCTTCAAAATTGAGTTTACTTGTTATATCGGAAAAATGTTTGCACCGTATCAAATATCCTGTGTACGAAGTTTGCACGGAGTCTTTGTTCTCGTTTTATCTATTTTCAAAAATCAAACTGCAGAAAATAATATTTATTTCAAATACAAAAAATTAAATGGGTGTCGGTGAGATACCATACCACACTGTATACTACACGTCTACAGCTTCAGGAAGTCACATTCGGATAAACATACGGCTGTGCGGTGATCTCTCGCGGCCACACACAGAGGGGACGGACACGAGAGAAAATGGGAGCGAATTCTTCTTCCTCTAGTACAGCCGGATCAGTTCACGACTTCACCGTCAAGGTTCTCTCTCTCTCTCTCTCTCCCTCTTTCTCTCTTATCCACACATACACTGTTATGTCCTTAATTGGAAGGACATGGCAATTGGAGGGATTTTGAGAATTTGATAATTTGTGGAACTTTTTGGAATTTTAATGGTAACCTGATACAAGGGATAATAGAGAGAGAGGTAGAGGGAGAAAGAGTACCAGACTCAATTCATTTTAATCAACATGTTGATTACAAAGTTTATGTGGGTATTTATAGCTAATTTTCCCATTCGTCGTTCTAAGTAATTTAAACACCCCCATTAATTACCTATTATTTATCTCCCAATTATTCTAAGAATACTAAACTTATAAGATTCTACATACACACCCTCCTGGAATATTGTTTGGTTATTTTATTCCTTTGCCTTTTAAATTGTTTGTAGGATGCCAGGGAAATGAGTCGATCTTAGTACCTAAGGGAAGGTGCTTCTGATTGTTAAGTCGCATCTCAATGGTTTAATTTATTTGATTTCATAGATTTTTATTTGTCTTTTGAGTAATAATAGTTATTTTTCGACTTACAAGCATCAAGTTTAGGTATCATGCTAATTTGCTATGTTTTTGTAGATTGCTAAATTTTATCCTTTGAACTTGTTGCAGTGGCCTGACTAATTCTAATTACACAGAGTTAAGTCATTGTATGAGAAGTACAAGGACAAAGGTATGAACAACCTTCTTTATTTTCTTTCTTACACATACCATAGAACTAATATGCACATGAGAAACATGGGATTCAGCTTAAGGATTGTTTTCTTAAGGTTCAGCATAATTAGAGAAAATACTGTGAATTATCTGTTTTTATTATATCTGTTCAGTAATCTTAGCAGGGAAGTTCCATCTTTTGTTAATTTCACTGTCATTTGTTGTTAGTATCCTGTTCCAATTTTTCAGATGTTTGAATTCTGGTTCAACATTTCTCCCTGATATATGGCTCATGTGTTGCATATTACCAAATGAATATACATTTTTATGCTTCTATTTCGTGATTTAAGTACAGTGGCAGAGGGAGGGATAGGGTCAGAGGTGAAGTTAGAAAATTGAGATTGGAGGGACTTAAATAGTTTATTGTAGTGTTATTTATATATAAATAGGCCAGAAAGTATTGATTCATGCAAAATTATTACAACTTTCAATTTGTAAGAGGGGGGGGGGGGGGGGGGGGGGGGGGGGGGGGGGGGGGGGGGGGGGGGGGGGGGGGGGGGGGGGGGGGGGGG
>JAJGRW010000224.1:92228-211768 GCA_025461045.1 Carex parvula | reverse complement strand
AACTCCTTTCGCATTCGGCAGAGGTGGCAGTGCTCCTGGTTGGACCCGATGGGCTCGCCTCAACTGTCTCGAGTACTCGGGTTGACTTGCTGGTTCTTCCCCGGAAGCCAAACCCGAATAACCTGCCTCTGGCGTCCTCTCCTTCCACAGCTTTCTCCCAGATTTGCTCCTCTTCCATCTGTTCCCCGTATTTCCCCTTAAGGGCATCAAATCTTTCCTGCAGTGGTTAGGAAAACGATACGAAGACATAATTTATTTGATAATTGTTTATACAATAATATAGTTTAGAAATCACACAAGGAAGGCATGTAGATGCGACTAATGTGAAATATAAAGGGCAGTAGGAATATATTGCACTTGTGTATACAGGATTTACACTTGTGTATACAATCAATTCATTTGCACTTGTGTATACAATCAATTCACATTGAAACTTCAATATATAAGGATCATATAGAGGATTTACACTTGTGTATACAATCAATTCATTTTCTGTACAACCATATCAGTTTATGTTATTTTAATCATATCACATTGAAACTTCAGTTTATATTATTTGGTCTGTCATACTAAACAGGCAAATGGAATATATTGCAGTAGTGAGGGATGAATTAGAACAATTAGCAAGAGTTGGAGTGTACACAGAAAATTAACCATTTTTCTAAAGATTAAAACACAACAAAGAAAGGGGAATACCGCTGCCTCTTTTGCTCTCCGTGTCAAGTACACCTTTCCCTCCGGTGTATTGCGCATGTGAGTTTTTATCAAAGACATCCTTCAATCCAACAGAGTCGCCCTTCTCCCGCATCTGATGTTTAAAAAAATAAAAATTTTCAGTGATGTTGAAAAAAATTCAAATTAGGGATGAATGTTGTAAATGTAGTTTTTCAATACCAATGCTTGCTTGTGCCGAAACATACTCTTCGAACCAGTCACATGATGGACCTCATTTTCTTGCTTGTTCTGTTACTACGGTTGGTGGCCGATTGTTGGTCCCAGTTTTTTTGTGACCATACATCGCACAGCCCCTTCCAAGCTTCTATGTTCTTGCACCATTTAGGAGGAAAGTCTTTCCATTTCTCCTTATCATCCCCATATTTCTTCGTTAACTGCTGTCTTGTTTCATTCAGTTCACGCATGTATGATTCCGCCGCTATCTTCTCGAAGACATCAAGACAACGGCCGATGTCTTCCTTAGGCCCCCATGAGTACCTCTGCAGGAATTGTTGGAGGATAACCAGCCGAATCTGCGATGGGAACATATTGTAGGACCTGTACGGTCCCGGCAGGTTCTCCAAAGTTAGAACCCGTATCGTGGTTATCACCTTGGTGCAAAATGGAGAGGACGTGAACTCCGCGTCCCCAACCACCATCAGGTATGGTCTGCCAGCTGGTTGCACCGGGGCACGAGGCTTCGCAAGTCCCCGACCACACCTCACGTCAGATTTTCCCTTGTTTCTCTTTCGCTTCTTCTTTTCAGCCGACTCTTGCGCTGCCGACTCATCAAGCTCTCTCCCGCAGGCCTTCCAAGATTCAGGACAGCTACGGAGGGTCCGACGGTTCCGGCACCTAATCCTGCCATCATCGGTATACAGCCCTTCAGTATGTGTGCAAGGGGAGCTGTCTCCTGACTGGGGCTGTGATGCTGTCTCGGACCGAGACGGTGACCAGTCAGTATCCGAGCGAGGGGAGCTATCTCCTGACTGGGCAGCAGCTGTCTCGGCCGAAGTCCCAGAAACAACAGCAGCGGTATCGGCCCGAGACGGTGAATGGGCAGTAGGCGTCTCGGCCCGAGTCCCGGACTGGTTAGCAGCTACCTCTGCAGGAGTTGGTTGTGCATCAGCAGCTATCTCGGCACAAGTCCCGGACTGGGCTGCAGCTGTCTCGGCATCAGTCGGTGAATGGGCAGCATGTTGGGCAGCAGCATAAGTCGGTGAAGCATCAGCTGCTGTCTCGGCCCGAGTCGATTGGGCAGCAGCTGTCTCGGCCAGAGTCGGTTGTGCATCAGCAACTGTCTCGGCATCAGTCGGTGATTCATCAGCTGCCTCGGCCAGAGTCAATTGGGCAGAAGCTGTCTCGGCCAGAGTCGATTGGGCAGCAGCAGCTGTCTCGGCCAGAGTAGGTTGTGCATCAGCAGGTGTCTCGGCATCAGTAGGTTCTTCATCAGCTGTCTCGGCCAGAGTCGATTGGGCAGCAGCAGCTGTCTCGGCCAGAGTCGGTTGTGCATCAGCAACTGTCTCGGCATCAGTCGGTGATTCATCAGCTGAAATAGCCCGAGTCCGGGACTTGGCACGAGGGGGGGGCGGACCTGGGCCAAACCACAGTCGGGGCGCTACCTCTGTTTCATGTACTGGCGGCAGATCGGGACCCGGTTCATCATCAAGTGGATTTAGCCTCCTTGATCTCCTGACGTCACGGATTCTAATATTGCTAAACTTGTCAGTTTTTCTTTTCTTCTGGGACGGTGCACGAGGATCTGGGTGAGGCGGTGGCAGCTGGACTGGGTGCTCCTTGGTTTGAGCCGCAGGTTGTGGTTGCGGTTGCTGGTTGCGATGTGCTGTTGCGGTTGCGGTTGCGGTTGCGGTTGCGGTTGCGGTTGCGGTTGCGGGTTGCGGTTGCGGTTGCGGTTGCGGAGGCGGGGGCGGGGGCGGGGACAGGGGCTTAATTTGGTTGGGGGCTGTCATACTTGGGGACGGATTTAGCCTCGGGGATTTTCGACGTTGAACTACAAGAAACTGGGTGCCATCTTCATCTGTACCATTGGTCTCTGCAACAATTAAAATGTGATGGTTAATTTCTGCAACAACCCAAAGCCACTGTCTTTCATCTCAAATAACTTTATTAAGGAAATAATCTCAAAGAGATTTCATCTCAGATAACTTTAATAAGGAAATAATCTCAAATATCTTCAATCTTTATTTTTTGTACATACCCGAAGCCACTGTCTAGAGTTTAAAAAAAAAACCTTCCTTATTGTTTGAATCATGGTACAGTGATAGATGAAATGAAACCTAAGGGCATTTGAGGTGCTAAAAAATGATTAAGGAACCAAATCAAATTAAAATTGCATTTTAATCAACGACCTCGTTATAAATATTTATAAATGCAACTCAAATGCCATTAGGTTTCATTTCATCTATCATTGTATCATGAGTCAATAATTGTTGCAGAGACCCAATCCCCTTTATATACCCTCTCTTCCTTAGACCCAATCCCCTTTATATACCCAATAGATTAACTATGTTTTACAACTCTCAATGAGAGCATCCCCTTCAATAAATAAAACAAACCAAAAACTACCTTGTACCAGTGATCGGTACCAACACTGGTACAGCACCTCAGTGCTTAATCCAACCAGTGACCAGTATCAATACTGGTACAGCACCTAGCAGTGCTTAATTCAAAGTAAACCTTCCTGATACTAATTGAATTAGTTATAAATAGTTACTGTACAGCTAGCCTTTTTTATGGGCATGATCTAGCACCGGATTCAGTTGTGTTGCATCTACTTTCGAATGGGCATGATCTAGCACCGGATTCAAATGGAACTCTTTAACTGCCAAACTTTTATTTTCCTCGTTTTTATCAAAAACTTGTATATGTTGAATAAAGACATAATGGGAACCATGATGAAGAAGATAAAAAGCACGAAAATCAAGATACTAATGAAATTGGAAAAACATGTCACTTGAGATTGGAAAAACGCAATGTGTGCAAAATTGATTGAATTGACCAAGGACAAAGATAATACTGACATGCGTGACTCATTTGTGAGTTATCGTAAAATCAAGATCAAGGAGCTTACTCGATTCTCAGTGATTAATCATGAATTAGAGTCAAAACTAGATCAGAGTCAAAACTATGTACAATCCCAACCCAAAACCAGAAAGTAATTAAGTGATTAATCATGAATTAGATATAATTAGTTTCAGTTTTTGACCCATTGGAGAAATACGTGAGTTATTAGAATTTAGGATGGTAAATACGTAATTAGATAAATTTGGATGGTAAATACGTAATTATACAGTTTTGAGTGGTATATATGATATTCTCCCCTAAAATTATATTATCTTTCATCTTATTATTTACATCCCCATTCAAAGTCACTCAAATTATTCATATCCCCATCTACTGTTTTAATCATTTCAAATAATAAATTAATAATGACAAAATAATAATATAATAAATTAGTATTGACAAATTAATATTGACAATTTCAGTGATTAAGCCCTCACTTCTAAACCCTAACCCAAAACTATGTAAAGAAAAGTAAATCTTCAAACAAATCAGTTCTATGAGAGATGGTCTTAAACCCTCACTTCTAAACCCTCGCTTCTAAACTTTTGTGAAAATAAATAGATTTCAGTTTAAACTCTTACGTGTGTCTGACAGCTGCTCGGGTTCCATCGCCGCCTTTCTCCGATCCGGCTGCTCGGCTGATTTCAGTTGAAACTCTTAGTAAGAGTGCTGAGAGCGTTTGTGTAGGGTGGTTGAGCAAAAGGAGAGGCGGAAGAGGAAGAATCGCGGGCTGAGAGGGCTGAGAGGCGTTTGTGTGGGGTGGTTGAGCAAAAGGAGAGGGCTGAGAGGAACAATCGCGGGCTGGAGAGGGCTGAGAGGCGTTTCGGTAGTTGTTTGAGTAAATGGAGAGGGCTGAGAGGAAGACGATCGGGTTTCTTCTACCCTAAATCGGGGTGGCAGTGTGGCGTTTGGTTTTCAAAAATAATGGCCAAGTCCCAGAGAGAGGATTCAAAATCTCTCTAAGGTTTGAGAATTGAGAGTAATTCATATCCTCGACGGTACCGTCTCCGGGAATCTTTTACAATTACTTGATCTGGACCGTTTTTTTAACTTGGCACGAATCCCAAACCGGATGAGAGTTAATCTCAAACCGTAAATAGCTATCACTAAAAGGGAATCTTTTACGGTACCGTCGAGGATATGGATTCGTCCCAGGGAGCATTTACGCTCTACAAAAAATGATTAAGGCATCGCAAAACTCTTTAATGGAGACGTCCATTTTCGGAGTATGACCCTTCATCACCCATCAGACGGCTAGCATAAGCAGACCAATAAATATGATTTTTTGTACACCAAATTATATGATTTTTTGTACAGCAAATGATATGATTAAAATCCTCAATAAATAATTTCTATATTTAAACATACCCTTGGAATATATCTTCTCATTGATTGTTGATATCATATCATTTCATTAATATTTGCCCCTTGAAATTGAGCAAATAATTATGGACCGTTCATTTTCGTATCGAAATTCAACGGTTGATCTTTAACGAAATGATTTCAAATTAGTTTATAAATGATCAAGGGATAACATTGAACGTAAAAATAAAATAAAAACAGAAGTTTCAATGTGGTGAACCTTCGATCCAATGCAAACTAATTGGGGCCATACGATGTTTGTATTTTCCGTAGGCTTGATGGAAAGGTAAACGACCATCGAATCTCATCCAATTTCACTGCAATGAGATGAATGCGATACTCTTCGATTTGAACGGTTTCGATCGACTGTCGGACAACATATAATTGTGGGTCTTCATTAACTCGTACTACAAGAGTTAATGTTCTATGTTGATACTTAATGGATGTGTGTTACTCATGCAATAAGTATCTTATGCTATTTTGTTTTTTTTATACAATTTTATTAGTAATTCATAAACATGCTACTTCAGACATTATTAATCAGATTTCATTTATCAAGGGTGTAAATCAAATTTATTTGTAAATTCAATGTTCACAGATCCAATTTATATGTGATTTATTTAACACATCAGCTCTGACTACGAGCAGCGCTATATTATATAATCATAGGACCTTCCAACACATAAGATTTACCGCATGAAGCTAAAACTGCTCTGTCCATTTAATTTGAAAGAAAATTGTTCTAAGGAAACCTATTCTCTCTGGATGCATACATGCGTCAATCTTGATACCCATATTTGAATCCGGACAGTTCTTTTAACTTTGCACGAATAAAAAAACGCATCAATTCGGCAATCTCAAACGCTAGTCCGAATCTCGAAGATAACAGATTCTCAACACGTAATTTCAGAAGCCCTAGACCCTTCCATTTTTCGGCTTTCCCTCCCAACACTACGAAGTTAGTCGGATATGGCTGATTTCATTTCCGTTTTCCCCCCCAATCACATCATGTTTCCGCCCAATTTTCACCGAGAGATATTTAGGCGGAAGCACAAATTTCCCTCTCACTACGACCCTCAATTTCACACTCCTCTCACATCCTCTCATCTAATCCGTCAATCTCTCACAACAGATCGCCTCTCCTCTAATCGGTGTATTTGGCCTGAGCACCTCGCTACCTCTCCTTCCGGTGGCACATCTCGGTGCATGTCTTGTCTGGAAATCTGAAGAGGGGCGAAAATTTATTCTCCAATACGAACTAGTTGGTAAGTCCCCCCCCCCCCCCGATATTACTTTAATTTCAATTGTTTGATCACTGAGATGCTATGTGTTGTGTTTTAGTTGATTTTGTTTACATTAACCTCTTCACCTGTTAGGAGTTAGGTTGAAATTAAAATATTTGACAAGCACTCGAAAACAAAACTCAGTTGCTAAGAGAAAGCAACTAATTATCCACTCTCTATCTACTAATTTGAACTGAAATTATCTATTCTTACTGTTAATCCTATCATATCTAGCGAGATGATTTAGCTTCTTTTTCAGTGCATACCTTTTATCTTTTGAAGCTTGTCAACTACTAATTGAAGATGAATTTATTTCATCTAATCAAGCTATTTGAAAGCTTGTATATATATCAACCCTCATTTAATTAAGATTTTACTTTTAGAATTTTGAGGCCATTACCTATTGGACTGTTTTGGGTACCAGTGAAGTGCTTAATGCACTTGGCTTATATATGTTGATCACTGGTATAGTGTCTTGGTTGCATCCTAGAGATTGTTTTATGAAATTTGGAGAAAAAAATACCATTTATTGCTGGAAAAGATGATTAATTTTTTTTTTTATTCAATTTTGGAAGTATTTAAAGTAAGAATTCCATTACATCATCATCTAAAATTCAAATTTTCCTAGGACTATCTGTGTCTGGCATTGTTTCGGCAACTATAATTGAGACAAATTATATGAATTGCCTTTGATATAATAAAACAAAAACAAAAAAATATATATATATATATAGTAGTTGGTTACAGTGCTACATGTAGCACAGAGGTTATCCGTGGTCAACTGCCTAGGTATATTCATTTTATCAAAATATCTCTTTTATGTTGTGTACTGTCTTAAATATATGTTTTTATGTTTATTTTGTCTATGAGAGATGAAATAATTCTTTTCTAGGATTACAATTGTAAACCTTAATTCCTATAATATGGCGTTGAGCGCTTCATATGGCGATTTTGAAAACGTTGAATGCGCACATATCTGAGGCATGGTTGGGGTATGGAAATAATATAACTTTTTAACCCAACTCATATATAATTGGTTTGAGTTAGACATTAAAAGAAGCGTCAAAGAGCTGACCACTATATTTGTCCATCAACTTTGGTTTGATCCTTCAAAATAGATCAGACTCTTTAAAGGGCTTTTATTTTTTTGAGAGTTCATCTGTTTTTCCTACTGACAAAATCACATGTTGTTAATAGTATGGATATGGAATTTTATCTTTGCCATGGTTTGAATTTGATTTATTTTTTCGAGCTTGATATCATTTTATACTTAAAAGTATATCAATGAAGTTTAAACTATTTGACTTACTTATAGTAGGGGTTTAGATATGATTATGATTTTGGTTTTCATATTTGTTTTATGTTTCTAACTGGGGCTTATTTGTTTGAATTTAGTATTGACGTGATAAAATTTTTTGATGAGAAATGATATTAATTTGATCTAAATGTTCTAGCTAGACGAGAGATTTTCTATCTCTGTGAACACGATGCTGGTCATTCCCTTTTGAAGTATTCCCATGTGCTCCTAAAATTTTAATCTGTTATCTAGATATCTGACATATATAAGAAATTATAAATTTTGAATTAGGTGGAATATTCGCCGACGCGTCAAAGGTAACGTCATATATATATATATATATATATATATATATATATATATATATATATATATATATATATTAATTCTGTCTGTCATCCTCCATATGCGTCAAATCATTATATTTATTCCTATTTATGACCTGATCATAAGTGGTGCACATGCGAAGAAACCTATCACTAGTGATGTCAAATGTATGACTTTTTTGTCGAAAAGTGACGCAAGTTTGGTACACGGGTTCGTGTTGATAAATTTAAGTAGTGGTTAGTTGGTTACAGGGTGAGACCTTTGGTTCCCTTAATTTTTTCCTTTACTATGGTTTTCTTTTGTCCCTGTAAACTTTAGTGCTTTGAAGCTGGTTCCGTATGTGTAACACATTTTTTTTGTTATTAGCACAACAGAAATGGCTCCAAGAAAGTCTTGTCTTACAAGAGCAACACGTAAAAAACACTCCAAGAGAAAGTGTACTTCACAGCCAGCTCTTGAGGTTGGCGAGGGTTCAAATGTTGACCCTGAAAGAGAAATTACACAACCAGAACCGCCAAAGAAAAAGGGACGAGGCGCCGGAAAGATCAGAAAATCAACTGATGTAGTCGAGGACAGACCGATAATCTGGCCAGTTGGGGATTGTGAGTTCACATGCAATCAACAGTTGGGCGATTGCAAACCAAAGGAAATAACAGCAGCAATCACTAGGTATAAAATCTAACTTGAGAACTTGAAATTACACAGCCAGAACTCGATATATTGTTTTTAGGGATTTTATGCTTCTAATTGTTGCTTTTTTATTTATTCTGTTTTGTCAAGAAATTGGTAAACAACATCAGTCTCTGGTAAGTTAAAAACAACATATTCTGATGCACTCAAGCTGATTAATTACACAAAAATCTGAGTGCCATCAAGTCATCTCAGGTTCAACTTGTAGTGTTATGGTCACAAATCAGGTTGATGCCCTTTACAAATCATGTCATGTAGAAAATACTTTGACTCCTCAATTTCACCTTTCTCGCACAATTTCTTGCACTCCCCAAATGTCATGATTTTATTACAATTAGGTTGAATGTACAGCTAGCAATAAAATATGGGTACACTAGAAGGAAGATGTTGTATGTACATCTAGCAACTAGGTTACACTGAAGAGATCATGTTTAATATTTCTAAGATGTTGAATGTACAGCTACCAACTAGGTTACACTGAAGATGTCATGTTTAATATTTCTACTTAGGGTTACACTGTTTAATATTGTAAGTCAAATGGCTGATTCTTCCCTTTTTATCACTAGGCTAGCCCTAAATCTCATGCCTGGACCGTTGAGAAGCTTCTTGTCATTTGATGACGCCACGAAGAAAAATATTGAGTTCTTGTTTTTGGTACCATATATTTCTTTATCAGTTCACATCAAGAAGCAAATTGCATGAACTGTCAAACCAATAGTCTTACTTTTATCAGTAACAGACTTACTTTTATCAGTAAAAACAAGAAGCATATGACATGAACTAGCAAACCAATACCACACTACAATTCACATCTGGTTACAGATAGCTATCCACAGTAGATAGAGTTACTTTTAACAGTGTTATACTTAATTTTAATAGACTGACTTTTTTTTTTTTTAAGAAAAAATTCAGATACCGTGAAGGGGAAGATCCAGACCATTGCAAAGATGTTATGGAGGCCATAGCAACAAAAAGGTACAGCCAGGAGCTACACGAGGCCAGGGACCTCTGCAGGAAAAAATTTGGCAGAGACATAGAAGCATGGAAAAACCACATTCCCCATTGGTGCCTTGACGACCCCAACTGGCACGGTTTGTGCGATATTTTTTTCACAGAGGATTGGCAAGATTTGAGTAAGAAAAACTTGGTAAACCGCACACAGTCGGGACTTTTGGTTGCCCATCACGGTGGATCAGCCAGCTCACACCAGCATTTTGGCAAACTGGTCAGCTTCATCAAATATAATGTTCCCAAATTAACAATATTTGTAATTTACAGATTCATCTGACCTTTATGAATATTTGTTTATTCCTTTTCATGTGGAGACAAAATTACAAAATGGAAAAGAGCCATCGATGGGGGAACTTTACCTCCATACTCATAGTCGTCGAGAAGATGGGAAATCACCTGTGGTCATCCAAATACAGTCTACCACAATGGATGGGTCTGAAATTAATGAAAACACTGATGGTAATGGGCTTCGGGATCCAAGTACCGGGAGCCTAGAACACAGGTCCCAGATTATGATATCAACTCCTTGCATTTTACCAACTCGAATGCGAAAGCAGTTTATGTAAGTAGTATTATTTTAATTTGCATTTATTGTTACCGTAGTGCATAACAAGGTCACAATAAATATAACTAAGCAAATATGTTGTGAGCTTATGTGGCCTATATTTGTTGTTGGTTGACACCATGGGTAGGGGTGTTCAAATGGTTCGGTTTATTTGGTTCATAGGAAAAACACAAATAGGACATAATATAGGGACCCAAGTGTAAATTCCTCATTTACTGTTCTGACAAAGGTCTATATAGCTACTGAGAATGAATTTTGATAAAAAAACAAGTGCTGATATTTACATCTCCTCTTTCCATATGTGTAAGAACTAAGATGAACTAACTGTTCTTGATGGCTTTCTAATATGAATTTTATGATTTCCAATATGTTGCAACTCATAGGAAAAACACAAATAGGACATAATATAGGGACCCAAGTGTAAATTTCTCATTTACTGTTCTGACAAGGTCCCATATAGCTACTGAGAATGATTTTTGATAAAAAAACAAGTGCTGATATTTACATCTCCTCTTTCCATATGTGTAACAACTAAGATGAACTAACTGTTCTTGATGGCTTTCTAATATGAATTTTATGATTCCAATATGTTGCAACTCATAGGAAAAAGTGAAGGAAATGGCGGCTGATCAGGCCAATGCTGACATGGATGAGAGCACCATGTTTCTGACAGCTGTTGGTGGATCAAGACACGGTAGGGTGCGGGGATTTGGAAGCCTGCTTCAAGGCAAGGTGCCAACAGCAACCACCCGAGCCAGGCAGAAACACACAGCTTCTTCTGTCTCTGGTTTGACAAACAATGAAGGGCCGAGAATCCAAACCCGCGAAGAACTGGAAATACTCTTAGCTGACCGTGATCGTCGTCTTGATGAGGAAAAGGCTGTGAGGGAGAGAAAACTGGCCACTTATGACTTATACTTCAGTCAATTATTCACTATGTATGGGGCGCAAATGCCTACTTCACAGGTATTAAGACCAATTTGGTAGTTAATTTAGGGTTGTAAACTTTTTTTATGTTGACAGATTTTGATATGACACTGCTGTTTGCACCATTTTGGTAGTTGTCTTTGCTGTTGAGATATAGCAGTATACTAACATTACCTCATGTGCATTTTTTATATTTTAGGATGGAGTAAACGCTTCTGGAACTCAGCAAGGTGTTGTTCCTGTAATTCCTTCTCTTCAGGTCACAATTTTACTTTTACAAAACATAACGATGTTTATTTTATTCAACTTCCATTTTGTGATCTAGGATTATAACAATGCTTGCATATACAATGTTTAGGGTCAAGGGCTCACCAATCAACCATCTCGTTACCTTGTGATATTTGTACGACCGACGTTGAAAAATGCATTTTTTTTACCGGTGAGCCTAGCATACTGGTACGGTTTCTAAGTGACAAGAATGATAGTGTAAATATTTCAATTTAAGGAGTTGTTGTGTAAAATTTTAGGCCCTTTTTATAATATGCCCCTATCATAAGGATTTAAATGGAAAAATGGAAATTTTCACCACAATGGGTTCGGCTGAAAAATCAAATAAGAAATGTAAATATTAGTTTGGGCCTTTTTCTGTTTGGGCTCGGCCTTTAGAGGCTTTGTTGAAAAGTTGAAATTTAACTAAATGGGGCTTAGGCCCAAACAGGAATTTAAACAAAATTTATTAAAAGTGACAAATTAATTAAAAGATACCATTATTTAAAAGTAATTTTATTAATTAAAGTATGTTAATATATATATATTCTAAGAACAAATAAAAACATTAGGTGATGATAGAACTACGTACGATTAAATTATGTACATCTATATGTTATGTACTTAAGAATATGTGTATAAACTCAATTGCACCAAAATTAAGGGCGTGCTTTAAAAATTCCACCAAATATGAAGGGTGGCTTTCTTATTTTCACCAAAATGAAGGGTGCCAGTGCTTTCATAATTCCACATGGACCAGGTGTAGGACGAAGAAGAGACGCTCCTCTTCCCCTTCTGTAGTTTTCGACAAAGAAAGTGATGCTCCTCTCTCGTACAGCCGAAACCCTAACAAAGGAGAAATTGTAAGCTGGACCTGGTCTTTGTAGTGGTGTTACACCTGTTCTACGATTTCGCCTAATGGACAACTCCAGTTAGCTCTCTCTCTCTCTCTCTCTTTCTCTCTGAGTGTGTGAAGTGTAGGTGTTAAAGAATTGAAGTGTTGAAGTGATCAGATTTTATTCCTAAATTAAAATTTGGGCTAATTTTTGTCACAATCTGATACTTTATGCGATTGGAAGAAGAATTAATAATTCATACTCAAGTAACTATGTGAAATATTTTTTTAAGGCTGAAATGTTGCAATTTACTATGGTTTATCAGTTTATTTGAGTTAAGATGCAAAACCCATTTTCATATTCAAAATATTTACACTTTACCCTTTTAAGCAATTAATTGGGAATTATTTTTGTTACAGAACCATGTCTAGTAGATCAAAAGTTGGATCAAATTTTAATTTTTCAGTAAAACATGGATCCAATGTCATGATCTTTTATATACATGACATATATATGAAAGCTGTTCATTATATGAATTCTAAAAGTCGTACAAGTATTCGAAAAGATGATAAATTAGCATACATGATAGAATATTTAGTATACTTCTTAAATTTCTTCTTTTCAGTTTATACTGTAGAAAAGCTGAGAGAAATGGTGGATAATGCAAGCACGGATTTTGATGCGTTAGTTTCACTGATCAGAGAAGTCGAGCATTCTTCGCCAGGTAGTACCAGATTAAATTTATTGTTTTATCTTGATCCAACTTTTTACTTTTATAATGGCTAAATATGCTATTAAGTCCAAAACTTTTATAACCTTATTTAGTATTAGTAAACCCATGGTTTGGAAACTCGGCCGAGTCAACTCAGTATCGGCCGTGTCCGATCTGAGTTTCACCCGAGGCTCGCGCCTGTGCGATTTTTTGAGCAAAACTCGGATGAAAAGTGTTTGACTCGGCCGAGTCAACCCGAGTCAACCCGAGTCAACCCAAGTCTGGCCGAGTCTGGCCAAGTCTGGCTAAGTCTGGCGAGTCTGGCCGAGTCTTGCTGAGTCAACAATTTCAATTATGTTTTTTCAATTTTTCAATTATCTTTAAATATTTTCTTCTTTTCAGTTTATACTGTAGAAAAGCTGAGAGAAATGCTGGATAATGCATGCACGGATTTTGATGCATTAGTTTCACTGATCAGAGAAGTCGAGCATTCTTCGCCAGGTAGTACCAGATTAAATTTATTGATTTATCTTGATCCAACTTTTTACTTTTATAATGCCTAAATATGCTATTAAGTCCAAAACTTTTATTACATTATTTAGTATTAGTAAACCCATGGTTAGGAAACTCGGCCGAGTCAACTCGGTATCAGCCTTGTCCTGTTTGAGTTTCACCCGAGTCTCGTGCCCGTGCGATTTTTGAGCAAAACTCAGATGAACAGTGTTTGACTCGGCCAAGTCAACCCGAGTTTGGCCGAGTCTGGACGAGTCTGACCATGTCTGGGTGAGTCAACAATTTTTCAATTATGTTTTTTCAATTTTTTCAATTATCTTTAAATATTTTCTTTTCTTTTTACTATTTTTTTTTGTAACTCTGTAGGACCCTTTTCATTAATAGACAACGCCAATAGCAAGATTCTTTTAATACAGAGGTTGAACGGTATCGTCAAATAAATAGAATAGTGGTGATTTGACAATTTCCTTTTATTAGAATTAAGGATTACGAATATCAAACAGAACATACAGATTTATTAATATCATTTTTTGTAATTTATATGTTTTATGTTTATGTTATTATTGTGAAATGATTATTTTTGTTGTAGTTGCACATCTATTATATATCTGTAGTGATCTACAAATACAATTGTAGTCCAACAAGGTTTGTATTGTCTGTTCAACCATAGGGTTTGTACCAAATTTCTATGCATTGTCAAGTCCTGTTGTTATTTTCTTCAATGATTTCATTTTCACTATTGCCCTCTGGTCAAAGTGAAGTTTCAGTACAATTGTCCTTTTGTCAATATATCAACAAATTTCATTTGATGTTTAGTAGCTTTAAGATTGTTGGGATAGGGATAGGGTGGCATGGGATTGGTCTGTGTGTTTTTTCTCATAAAGTATTCTTAGAATCTGTGTTTTATTTTTTTTCCTCAATTATATTTCATGACTCAGTATAATTAATAAATTAGAAGTCAGCGGATCAACTTTGAAAAAAATTTGGATATAGCCAGAAGTTAAGATTTAATAATTTAATGAATTGTAGTTATGTTTACTTAAATTTGTTTTTACATCATAGCTTCAGAAACAGGAGAACACACCATTATAGAGAATTAGTTTTAACTAATTTTTACTATTTCAAATTTCTGTGTTGTACAGAATCATTCAAAATAATTTATGTCAACCAACATAATTACTTAAGGATAAGAAAATTAGGGTCAAGTGGGGCTGCTTGACCACTCTCCTTGTTACTGGATGCAAGGGATGTAAATGGCATTGGCAGATTTATTTAGTTGAACACTATATTAATTAAGTGCACACTTTAAAATATTAATATATTAAATCCCCTCCTTATTGGGGATTTCCACCGATCACATATATAATTCTCAATTATTATTTATACATCAATACTTTGTTGCATTCTTCTTACTTCAACTCTTTCATGTAACAAGGCATCATTCATCTAGGGCTGTGCTTCAGGAGGACATGTTTTATAATAATACCTACCGCATGGTGGTCTAGTGTAAGGCTGGCCTGGTGGAGTGGAAGGTACCGTGCCTGGTCCGATTCCTGGCACTCTGATTACTGAAAATGAGGAGATGACAAAGTAGATTTGCAATTATTAATTTCACTAATGACAGAAATATGGAAGATATCTCTCTCACTTTATCTATTGCTAAAAATTATTAAGAAAGAGATAGATTACTAACCATAAGCCTTGCTCTCTTCTAGGATTCGAGCAGCCTCGGTACAAGGCAATACGAGAGAGCTAGTGAAAAATAGGAAGAGAATGCAGAGAACAGGTAAGCTCTTGTTGTTGACATTTTTGAAACTGTGTTTTCTATTATGATGCAGTTGGAACCCTCCAAGGATTCATTCCTATATATAGACTTTTCAGGGTAATTGCAATTAATTAAAAACAGCTATGGATACGATTTAGCTATTTTCTGTCGGTATCCAATCTGTTTATTTGTCTTAGCTAGTGTATTGCAAAAGCACGGCATGCCGGGTACATGTTCCGGCACGCACGGCTAAGGACACGACACCACGTGGCACATCTTATTAGACGTGTCGTGTCCTTATCTGTGTTGTGTCCTAATTTTTCTAAAATCGACACGTTTAGCTCAACACGTCTAGACACGGTATGACACATCTAAATACTGGCATGGCATGTCTAGACACGGATACAGCACGTTTAAAAAAAATCAATTTTTTACTCCTTAGTAACATTTTCTCAAATTATAGCAAAACAAAATACTACAAAACATTTTACAAAAACTAAAATTTACAAAAAATATATATATAATTTAATTTATTTCTGATTTTTTGGATATTTTCAGATTTTTTTAAAAATTATTTTTAAGTAACAAATTATCTTGTTCTAAAAAAAAAAAAAATAGGCATGGCACGCAAAGCATGTCATACCAAACTGATTGTGCCTTTAAACGTGTTGTGTTTCATCTCCGGTACTATGGAGCACGTCCAAAAACTTTGATGTGTTAGCACAGCACGGCCTCTTTCCGGGCACGCCAAAACACGGTACGTACGCTGAAACACAGTTCATTACAGCCGCAATACCCTTCACTTAGCCTTTCAACTATGATAATTTTTCAGTTTACCTGGATGATGTTCTGGATGTAGAACGATGGATGTAATTTTACGTTTTAATTAATAAAAATTATATTTGGCAGCTAGTACTGTCAAGAGTTAAAAAAAAATGATATCTTTTCAGTTTACCTCAGGTCAATGCAACTTTTCAGCACGCTTGTCGTTAGTTATGATGCATTTTTCAATTTTTGGCAATGCATAACCAAGTCAGGATCTTTTGTAGTTTGACAACGAATGCGATCTTAACCAAGATAGGGTGGTAAGGGATTGGCCCCTGTTTTTTCTCATAAAAGTAAAATTGGTTGGACCATATTTTTTTTCTTTCCAATTAGATATGGACCACACGGTATACATACACAATTGATTTTATCTACCTCCAGTGTTCACCTCCAAGTTTGGCTTCTGATTTTAAAGTAAATGATATCAGCAAAATTTTCGCATCATTATCTAGTCATCTGCTTTTTATTTAGTCTTAGGATAGCGTTTGTTACTCTGTTAATCTCAGTCAAAATGACTTGTTAGGTTTGTCATTTAGGCTGTACAATTTTTTATAGTTTGAAAGCGTGATTTTTGTTGGGTTAATTAACTGAAGAAATTGAATCCCCCTTATGTAAACTGCATTTAATGGACTGAGGTACTTGCTATAATAAAAAATGGTATTACAAACACACTTAAATTTAAATCTACTTATTCAATTATATATGCTTATCTTTCATGTTTTACTAAATTTTAAAGTTTATTAATTTATAATAATTATAATTATTGATTACTTTTGTTTTGTTAATATATAATTTTTTAACTTATAATTTTTTTATGAACATGATATGTAGTTAATTTTTACTAATTTATATGTAATGTATGTATCTTGTATCTGTATCCATATTTGTTTAGTATTCAAACCGCATCTGTAAGTGAAATTATTTGTCTCCAAAAATTGACAATAGATACAAATACAATTTAGATAATATATATTCGTATCTGATTTATCTTCCGTTTACCTTAGGTCAATGCAAGTTTTCAAAACGCTTGTCGTTTTGGTTATGGTGTATTTTTCAATTTTTAGCGATATAGTTATAGTAAATAATTCAACTGATACATTGTTTGTATGTAGTAGAAGATTTAATGAATATATTTAAAGTTTTTTTAATCTTTATTGACTATATCTTAGACAAAATAAGAAACTATTAATAAGAAAAAAATTCAATAATCTGGGTGATAAGAAGCCATATCAATGTCGCAACGATAGATATATAAATCTTAAAATTATTGTATCTTAGACGTAATAACAAAAAAATAATAAACGAATTAAATATCTCTATTTTTTACTTCTACAAATACAAAATACAAATACAATTGTAGTCCAACAATAAGGTTTGTATCAAATTTGTACCCATTGTTAAGTCCTGTTGTTATTTTCTTCAATGATTTCATTTTCACTGTTGCCCTATGGTCAAAGTGAAGTTTCTGTAAAATTGTCCTTTTGTTAATATATCAACAAGTTTATGTTGATGTTTTGAAGCTTAACAGTGAGATTTTACATTGTTGGATTAGTTGACTCAAGTCGTTGGTCTCTCTCTTTGGGATAGCATAGGGTGGCAAGGGATTGGAATGCATTTTTTCTCAAAAATTAATCTGGGAATCTGAGCCTCTGATCATGAGCATTTTTTTCTACCTCAATTATATTTCATGACTCATTATAATTAATAAATATTTTATTACTGTGAATTTTCTAATAATACCTTTTTTTAATAAAAACTTCTGTAAATTCCAAACTTCTGTAAATCTCTCCAGAGCTATGTTGCATGGAACGGGTATGGGTATCGTATCGGATACGATACGAATACGGCGATACGGCAATTTTAAATAATCCTATATACGATACATCTATTAAATATACTATTTTTATTATTCTAATTATATTAATAATTCAACACTTAAATTATATAAATTAAATATAAAAAATTCTGCAGTGATAACAATAAATATCATTAAATACACATTAAATAACATTAAATATCATTAAATATACATTAAATAATGAAATTATATATTAAATATAATTGTTACTCAATTCTAACATCAATTGGAAGTTGTTGCAGTGATATATGGGTAGTTTGCTATATTGGCCCCAGTTCGATTCCTGCAGAGCGCAAAAAGAATGATTTTTGCCTCTGGTCTATGCGCGGTGCACAAATTGTGATCTGGCGTTGGTGCATGCGCTGTGCACAGACGTGTCAGACGTATCGGATTCAACCCGTATCAGTGACCGTATCAGAAATAAAAGATACGTTACAATACATATCAAAGCTGTATCGGTATCGGATCCGAATAACATAGCTCCAGAGTGATGTGATCCATCACAATATGTGCCAGGTCCTTAATATTTTTCATAATTTCAGCCCTAATTATACTAAGACATTATTGTTTTAATTTTCCTTTACAACAATTTGTAGTAAAAATCTTGCTCAGCAGAAAAAAATATCAATCAAAAGGAGAAGATGAAAGCATAAAGCACCCCATAAACAAGCGAAAATTGTCTCAGATTATTTGCTCCTGCTATACATTGCAAATTGATATAGATTTGAGAAACCAAAAATGAAGATGGATCAGACAATAAAGAACAAGCATATATATATATATATATTTGTCTCAAATAAAGAACAAATTGTTTCTCCTATGTTTCAAGTACAATATTATATTAGCAAGCTCAACTCATTTCCACCAAATTTTCTTCTTCACATGTTACCCTCTGCTCCTCTACTAAGAAAATATTAAAAAAAAAAAATCACTACTTTGGCATCATAGTATATCATACGTTTATTTCATTCAAAAATTCTCTACTGTCTAGTGGTATAATAAGAAACGCAATACTTGGTTATTCGTTATAATTTTTCGGATACGAATATGAAAACGGATAGTTTCGGATACGAATATGAAAACGGATAGTTTCGGATATGAATATAGATCGGATATTAAACGGATACGAATACGGATTGGATATGAGACGGATACGAATACGGATATGAATAAAATTTCGATAATTTAAAATAAATTACTAATTTACATTCTAGTAAAGAATAACATCTAAATAACATCTAAAAAAATTAAAGAGCCTTGAACCAGCTGTATCAACAATCATGCGACTTAAACTTCTTCTGAATCAGCTACATCTTTTGTTTCTACTTTTTCAGCAAGATCATATATCACTACGCAATTGAAAATATAAATAATAAATTATTGGCATAACAAAAAAACTACGAAGTATTAAATTGTTAATATGTATATGTAGTTTTATCAATCAATTAGTATCTTCGTTGTTGAACCGTGGTGCCTTTTGTTTGACTACATTAAGATATCCTTTTGACTGTTATTACAATCTCCACGTGACAATCACGTGACAGCAACAAGCTTCCATTTTAGTTTTTAGGTTTCTTCGCTAGCGTTGTGTTTTAAGATTTGAGAATCTTTATTGGGCCTTGATTCTCAGTCAGGCCACCGGCCCACTGTCATAGAAGAGAAACGAATTCATATCACCTAAAATACATTACTTTTTGGGTTTGAATCTGATCTGTTCATTACATATTAGCAAGAATCTTAAATGATCCATGTGCACTAAAAGTTTGGACTGGATTGATCATCATTATGATCAGACGGTCTGTATTAAAACACAAACGGTGAGGTAATGCAGAGGATCCAGACTTGAAGAGAGTAGGTGCATCCCCACACAGATCCGCCACAGTTTTTGAATAATTTTTTAGTTTGGAATTCGGATCATCCAATTACAATCTGATTCAATTTAATTAATTTGAATATTCCATTAAAACAAACAATCCGAATTGAAACTCAAATTTTAAGTTACTTTAGAAGATTTAAATTTACAGGTTGATGGATAGGGCTGCTAATGAGGCGAGCTGGCTCATGAGCCAATGAGATGAACAGCTCAATAAATTGCATCGAGCCAGGCCCTAAACTAAATAAAGCCCGAACTCGGCTCGGCTCATATTTTATCACTCAAACTGAGCTGAGCTCGAGCCGGGCTGAGCCGGCTCATGAGCCAACGAGTTGGAGGATATGCATATGAGGTTTATGAATTTTAGAGAGCTGTGGTAATATTCCATGTTGGAGCTATGCAAAATGAAAACCCTTTGTTATTTTTTAGCATGTATTTAGGGATGGTTATCAAATTATCTTGTGTCAGATTGATATGTTGTTTGTATTTTTTTTTCTAATGTTTGGTATTAATTTGAATATTTCTAAATGATATGTTAAATTTTTAATTGTAGTGAATTTTTGAATTTTAGTAGATTTTACAAACCACGTGAATGTTTAGTTTTAGTGTTATAATTTGAACTTGAAACGTGATATAATGAAGATTTTAATGTTTAGTTTTAGATAGTATAACGGAGCTCATGAATGTTTAGTTTTCGTGTTATAATTACAAAGCACATGAATGTTTAGTTTTAGATTTTAATGTTTGTTTTATTAATGCTTAGCATGAGTTGAGCTCGAGTTATGAGCCGAGCTGAAGGCTCAAACTCATTAAATTCAGCCAGGTTTTTTTCTTCAAGATCGAGTTGAGTCCGAGTTGGACCTGTTTAGTTATATGACGAGCTGAGTTGAGTTTTGAGCTGAGCTTGGCTCATTAGCATCCCTATTGATGGAGGCTCTAGATTCCATTAATACGGACATCAGAGATGTCAAAAATTACAAAATATAAAATAGAAAAAAATAAAACTAAAATAAAATTGGAAAATTGAAATTCTAAATGAAAATCCATGAGTTTTATCTTTAGTGGGGTTTGAGTTTTTCTATATTTTCAATTTAATTTGCAATAGTTGAATTATGATATTTAATAAATTTTTGTTAATGTTTGAATTATGGAGCCAATATAATGTTTTTGTGCAATTTTTACTCATTTCTATATTAATGTTACAAGGATTACGATAGCGAGCATGGGTACCGTTTAACTGGAGATGTCCATTTTGATGAGGCAGTGATGCTGGCAACTGCAATGAAGGCCTTTAGATCAAGTGCTAGATTTGTTTACATGTAAATTTTGATTCTTTTTGTTATTCCTCTTATGTTTTTCTTTTTCATCGATTTATTTTGTTGTCTAGGAATTAGTCCTTGATATGGAGGCTTATTAATTTTCAGGTTCTTGTTCTCTGATCTTTTTGTACTACACAGAGGTTTAATAAAAAATATTGATGTTTTCTTTTTTTTGTACTACACAGAGGTTTAATAAAAAATATCAATGTTTTTCTTTGTTTCTTTTTTTTTTGTTAGGCTTGCATTAGCCTGTTTAAATCTTACTTTTTTTTTTTAATGTGCTGTCATTATTCTGCATATATTTAATTAACATTAACATAATTTGTATGCAAACTCCGATGAGACCATTAACATTAATTAGGTGTTTACTATGTGTTCCTTCAGAAAAACAAGAGAATACTTCAACATATAAATATGCAGCATTAATTTAATTCACTCATTACAATAGTCTTACTTAATTGAGTGCATATAAAAGGTCTTTCAATTATATATTATATTTTTAATATTAAACTAATTTTGAATATTATATTTTTAATATTAAACGTCTTCCAATTTGTGTCCATATTAAACGTCTTCCAATTCACACATTACAACTAAACGTCTTCCATTCTTTAATTGAGTGCATATTAAACTCAAGATGAGATCATTAAGTTTTGACTTTTAAGTTTTAAATTTTGAGTTATTAAATTTTTTAAAAATGAAGGCATTTGAACCCTCCTCTAGTTATATTTAGATGGAAAAATAACTAATTTCAAGTTTTGATGAAAAAAATATTGTTGGTCCCAATTATATATTATATTAGAAAATTTGTTGCTACTTGGAAATCGAAAATTAACCAGCAAGTTTTTTTTTTTTTTTGTTGAGAAACCCGTAGGAACCAGCAAATTCATATCGTTGCTCTTGTTGTACCTAATGACTAATTACCCCCATTATTTGTATGTAAGCAATGCGCGTCCAACCTTGTAAATTTATTTGATTTTGTATTCTTATTTAGAAAAACAACCTGGTAAAGCGGAAGGCTCTTAACCTTGTGGTCGTGGGTTCGAGCCCCACGGTGGACGCATTTGTTTTGTTAAAGTTTACTTGTGTAATTTTACGGGCACTAAAATTTAAAGGCGGCCTATCTGACATTCTGAGCCCATATTTATTTGTTATTGTAATATACGTATATTCCCACTACAGATTTACAGTTGCCTCAGACAATACTCCAATATATAAATATGCAGCATAAATGCAATTCACACATTACAATATTCTTATTTAATTGAGTGCATATCAAAAGTCTTTCAATTGAAATACTTAGACTATCAAAAGTCTTTCAATCAAAAGAAATAACATTGGTCATTACAACATGTATACCACAACACCATAAATTACCACTGCTATCCAAATTTTACTGATAATACATATTTATTTAGTGGAGCCCTTCTTCTTCTCTTTTGATCCATCTTTTTCTGTCTCTATGACCTAAGCGCCTTTGTTCGTGCTGAGTTCAACTCCTTGGTAACATCTTTGATAGAAATGCGTTCTTTTGGAGACTCTTTGGAGCACATAAGCCCACATTGAATCACTGAAACCAAACAACTATAGACATTTTCAGGTGCATACAGATTGTGTTCTCCATCAGTTTCAGAGAATAATTTGGGGTCGACTATATCCATGATTTGGTCGGGGAAAGCCATCTCAACTTGCTTCTGAAGGCTCAAACCATCTCTGATTCTCTCATCGGTTGGACTTACTCCAGTGAACAACTCAAGCAGAAGAACACCGTAACTGTAGACATCTCCTTCTACTGATGGCCGACCACCCATCCCATACTCTAGACAATGAAAAGTTAATAGTTACAGCCCTAAATTTAGTACAGAAACATAGTGACCTACGACTCAACATATTAACATATGTATAATTCACCTAGTTTTTTAAACTTGGGCTCACATGATCGTGCATAATTTGTGTATTTTTTTCAAATTGAATAGCCCAACACGGTAAATTAAAGAAGTATACATAGATAACAAAATTAAGTCTCAATCATGTCAGTATAAATGAGGCAACATATATTTTTTCCTTCAGCCTCGCTAGTGGAACAAACTTGGCCAAACTTTTCATTGAACCTTAATAAAGTCTATGAATAATTTTCGTTGCAGGGACATACAAAAAAAAGTACTTATTAAATAAGAATCTCCGCTATATATACCTGGAGGAATGTAGCCAATAGAACCTTTGATTCCACTGGTGCTTGACATTGATTGAGAAGGCATGGTATCAGGTCGAACCAAAAACCTTGCTAATCCAAAATCACTCACATGTGCAGTCATATCATCATCCAAAAGTACATTACTAGGTTTGAGATCACAATGCACGATTGGTGCAGGTAAATGGTAATGGAGATAATCTACGGCTGCCGCCACATCAAATGCAATGTTCAACCTCTGGGTGAAGCTGAGGCTTCTGAATGGCCCATCTGTACATGCATTTGGATGCAACCATGTGGCCAAGCTACCATTTGGCATGAACTCAAAAACCAAAGCCTTGAAATCACTACCTTGGTAGTCTATGCTTGAGCACAAACTCAGCACTTTTATAAGGTTTCGGTGTCTCACATTTTTTAACGCCTCACATTCAGAGAAGAAACTTCTAGAAGCACTGTGTTTCTCAAGGTTTAACACCTTCACCGCAACGGTTGTCACATTCTCGAAGCTCATAACGGCTTTGTAAACTTCTCCAAATGAACCTCTTCCAATTAGATTATTCGGGGAGAAATTTTCAGTAGCTCTAAGAAGGTCAGTGTACGAAACAGGCTCTAACCCATATTTCAAAGCTTTATCAGATTGTGGTTTGTTTCGAGGGTTGTTTCTAGTATAATAAATCACTAACAAGGAAATGATTGCAACTATGCAAATAAAAGAACCAACAACTGAACTTACGAGCACCATGTTTCGTTGAGAGTGATGTCTCCATGTGGAAGGCTGTGAGATGCAATGTGGCAAATTCATTTGAGGTACTCCACCACAAAGCTTTGGATTTCCTCTTACATCTAGACCACTGACATTCTTGAAAATTCCTTCTTTTGGTAATTCCCCCTCGAAATTATTGAAAGAAATATTTAAAGATTGCAAGTTCATTGTACACAGGAATTCAGGGACTTGACCAGAGAGCGAGTTGTTAGAGACATCAAGGGTTTGCAGCCCTTTTAGATTGCTCAATCTGGTTGGAATTGTTCCTTGGAACATATTGCTATCAAGATAAAGGGCTTGAAGTACCTGGCATCCATCAATTGTGCTAGGTATCTCTCCACTCAACTTGTTATTCGAGAGACGAATTGATTGTAGGTTTTTCAAGTTACCAATTTCTGGTGACAAGATGCCAGTTAGATAATTGTGTGACAAGTCCAAACTAATGGAAAGAGAAGGAAGACCCATGATTTCTTTGGGAATTTCACCTACCAACTTATTATTTGAAATAGTCAAGAGTTCTAAGTATTTCATGCTACTTAACTCTGGTGGCATACTCCCTTCTAATGCATTATTATCTAGAAAGAGTTTGGTCAGTTTGGTGAGGTTCCCAAAAGTTGATGGGATTTGACCTGAAATCATGTTACTGCTCAGATCTAACTTCTCCAATTTGAAAAGATTACCAATTTCTACCGGAATGGTGCCACTCAAAAACATTCCGCCTAGGGTAAGCAGATTTAAGTTATTGAGTTTTCCGAGCTCTGCTGGTATGCTTCCTGAAATTGGGTTATTATTCAGTGAGAGTTCAAGAAGAGTACTAGAAAGGTCTATTACTGACCTAGGAAATGCTCCTTGTAGTTGGTTATATTCAAGATCCAAATATTCTAACAAAGTACAATTGGTCAAAGCATCCATGAAAATCCAATCATGTGGTCTCCTGGCTTCTAGTTGATTAGAATAAAAATTAACTCTTTGAAGATTTTGTAAGGCTCCAAAGCAAGATGGTATCACGCCAGTGAAGTAATTATCACTTAAATCTAAATAAATAAGAGCAGAACAATTAGATATGGATTTTGGGATCTGTCCTTTGAATTGATTGTCATGGAGGCGTAGATATGACAACTCTGGTAAAGCATTGCACATATCAAAAGGTAGAGTTCCATCAAGCTGGTTATAACCAAGTGACAAATCAACCAATGCTGATAGGTTGTAAATGGAGTGTGGTATTTCACCCGAAATGTTGTTACGAGAAACGTCAAATACTTGGAGTTTTTGAAGCTTCCCCAGTTCATCTGGGATGGAACCATAGAGTTTATTTTCGGAAAGAAAAAGTTCTAGTAAGTTAGTGAGGTTGCCCAAGCCAGACGGGATGTGACCACTAATGCTATTTTGGTCAAGATAGAGAAATGATAGTTTGGTAAGGTTACATAAGGTGGAAGGAATTGGTCCTGTGAGATTATTGACAGATAGTGATAAGAATTGGAGCTGGGGAAGGAGGCCAAATTCCAATGGTATGCCTCCTGTGAGGAAGTTATTCCCCAGACTGATTTCTTTCAATTCTTTGCATTGCGCTATGTTAGATGGGATTGTTCCATGGAGATTATTATTGTAAAGATAAAGATATGATAGGTTAGTAGGTTTGCCGAAATCATCTGGAATATCGCCATCAAAATGATTTTGGTCAAGATAAAGATCTACTAGGCTGCTAAGGTTACCCAAGGTGGAAGGAATTGATCCTGTGAGATTATTGACATATAGTGATAAGAACTGGAGCTGTGGAAGGAGGCCAAATTCCAATGGTATGCCTCCTGTGAGGAAGTTATTCCCCAGACTGATTTTTTTCAATTCTTTGCATTGCGCTAAGTTAGATGGGATGGTTCCATGGAGATTATTATACCACAAAGAAATTACTTCTAGATGTGAACAATTACTTAGAGTAGATGGAATGCTACCATCAAGAGAATTCCTACTCAAGTTGAGAAAACGTAGCCTACCCAAATATCCGATCTCTATCGGGATACTTCCTCTCAACTGGTTATCATAGAGACTCATCCTTTGGAGGAACGTGAGGTTTGCTAGGGATGGAGATATATAACCTGACAATTGTTTGGAGTCGAGAACGAGAGCAGTCACTCTATCAGGATGGTGCCGGCCACACAAGATCCCTTGCCATTGACAGTGGTGCAGTGACTCGTTCCATGAGGAGAGGACTCCAAATGGGTCGTCAAGTATTTGGGACTTGAAGGAGAGAAGTGCTGATCGATCAGTTTTACTAGTGGTTACTATGGCAGCGAGAGAAAAGGAGGATAAGATTAAGAGACTTGAGAGGAGGTGAATAGTGAGCACGCTATAACAAAGTTCCATGATTTGTGTAATGAAGGCAATGGGTTTCTCTCTCACAGAGTGCAGCTCTTCTTATAGTTAAAGGGAGATGTATGGTTAGAAAAAAGTTGAGCAGAAGATATTCCCTCATGAGTCGTTCTAGTGCTGACTGTTATTCCGTCTTGTATGGACTAATATTAGAAACTGCCTGGATTGGACGTGTGACTGTTATTCTGTCTTTTTGTGATTTGAAATCATCGATCAACAAGTGCCAAGAAAAAAACGTAAAAATCTCCAAAGGACTCGATTTGACTCGGGCTTGACTCAGCCTGACTCGGCTTGAAAATCAGATAACTCGGCAGAGTCAAATATTGTTCAACCGAATTTTGATGAAAAAAATCGCTAGGACGCGAGACTCACATGAAACTCGGATTGGACCCAACCAATACCGAGTCAACTCGGACTCGGCCGAGTTTCTAAACCATGGTCACAGGTTCGGAATAAGTAACCTTCTATTTCTAAATCCCCTCTCAGCCCTCTACTCGTTTTCCTTGATTTTGCAATTTTCTTTTCTAATTTTGCAGGTGCATCCATGACACGGTGATATTATGTGCAATGCTTTTGCAATTTGATGGATGAAATGATGAATTATTTGTTCAAGTTGTATTTTTTCAGGTTTAATTTATTAGTCATGTTTTATTGTTAAGAACAATATTTATTTGTGAACTTCTTTGTTTATTGTACAACATATTGCATAATATATATGTTTTTATATGAGTACTGTGTGTTATGTTCAACCTGCTATTCTCTAACTCGAAAACTATTAATTTGTGTAAAGTAAAATATATTTTCATCTTCATTTATTCATCCTCAACACCTTTATAAAAAACCAAACTAAAGATAAAAAATAAAATTCTCTCATATTTAATTGAGAAATTTGTGGTATGAGTTCATTATTTTAAAATAAATATTTTTTTATCAATGACAGTGCTATTGAAAAGAAATCAAAACACTTGCTCTGATTTGAGTATAAATAATTGGTTAATTCTACACATAAATACATCATTTTTATTGAAGTATATAAGTATACGTCTAACACTTGGCACACTCAAAATAATTTATATTTTCTACATACAGGACTCATTTATTATTACTTGTTTAATTGGTACATGCACATAAAAATATCACCATATTTCAATTTTGTAATTAGTATCAACAATTTGCAAAAATACACCGATCTGGATAAATTATACATCGATGTTGATTTTTCAACATATTGATTCATATAATTACAATGAAAATAAAAAGGTGATAATTTCTTATGTGAATGTAGAGAAAATAATATATATTACATTTAACCGTTTCATTTTGATATATATATTTTAAAAAAAATTATTATTAGAAAATTAGAAATAGAGATAGAACGGAGGAAAAAATAGAGGATTTGAACCCTCCTCATTTTTAAATAATTTCTTTGTCCCCATCAATGACAAATTCTGCAGTCTCCTACTACACCTAACGTTCAAACATTTGACCGAGGCACCATATTCCTGTGCTTCCTATTGGGTCAAGTAAATATATTAATAAACGATTTATGGGCTAATATAAATTAAAGAGATCAATAATTTCTAGGAAGCTGATAACAGTATTCGCGCTACAATATTTCGTACTGTACCTGCACCATAACTATCATAACTACCACAACTATCTAGGGGGACCGCAAAAACTCCAACAAATATTTTTTTTCCAAAATATTAATACATATGCCATAAAGTATTTATACATATGTACAGATGTATTTATTCTTATGAGGTGAATAATTTTTACGTAAATAATTGTCTTTCCAATCAAAATTTTCAAACTTACCTGCACCATAAATACCTGTGGGAGGCCATTCAAACTAAATGGCGAAACATATACGTTTTTAGAGGTGGATTTTTTTCTCAGTTCATTCTCATCCATATTTCTAACAATATGTGAGAAATTTTGCAAATCTAATACCACGAACATTTTCTATGCAATTTTATCTTTCAAATGAGATCCATGATGACGTACTTTTGTACTCATCGCTACACAAGTATTTATACCTCGACGTGCAAGTATTTATTCCTATACTTGCAAATATTTTTACATATGACACTAGATGACATTTAAAATGATTAATATCAAGTACTACAAGTATTTATATCTCTGCGTTGAATTATTTATACCTATGTGGTCAACTATTTTTGTTAGATGAAGGTTGACATGGAGACGATTGGCTAAGGTTGATGCGGTGATATGGGGTCCCCACTACTTCATTAGAGGAATGTTGACGCGGGAACGAATGGGGGACTGAAAAACGGATGATCATAAGTTACGGACCAAAGTATTAATATATTATTTTTCAAATTTTAATATCGATCTTATCTTCCAAGTATTTATATATATGAAAGTTGACACGGGGACTGAGAAAGGGGACCATATAATTAGTAGAGATCACAGAGAAAGAGTGTTGTAGGGATTTTAGAATAATAATTATTGGGGATCATATAATATCTTTTTAGAATAATAATTAGTGAGATCATATAATTAGTGGAGAACAAAATACATAATTTTTCTACATGAGGTGCAGGGATTTTGAGGGTACAGGAGGTGATGATACTCAAATAATTATTCTAATTTCCATGAGAGACATTGTACAAAAATTTTACTCTTAGAAATATAAAAAATAAATTATCCAAAAAGGGATGGACTACTTTTTGTTATTTATATATAGAATGGATCGATTTTTTTGGACAGAGGTGACCGAACCAATGTTTCGGTACCTTTAATTTCCATAATTTGTTCGCTAACAACTGCAATAATTTGAAAAATTAAAGGGACTGTTCTATTGCTCCGATCCCCATAGCCTCTTTAATTTTTGCTAATTTAGAGGGGTGGTGGTGGTTGGGTTTGACAGCATTTATTGGGACCGAATATTCATGATTGTGAGCAATTTATGAAAAGTATAGCCAAGGACTCCCACTAATCAGTCCCCATAAATATTCGAATGGGATTCCATGGTTTGGGATGAAATTTTTCAATTTTTGAATTTTTTTACTATTTTTTAAGATGGATAGAAAAACTTTGTTTTTTCAACGGTAAAAAAACAGTAATTTTGTACCCATCTTAAAAAAAAGTAAAAAAATTTCAAAAAAATATCAAATTTTATCCTCAAGTATATTTTAGTATGGATATCATGTTGAACGGTTCATATCACAATTTAGACTTTGAAAACGAATATATAAAATATGAGGTATGATGAGGTATGAAAGACACGACGCATTGGAACCCTCCTCTCTCTCTCTCTCTCTCTCTCTATATATATATATATATATATATATAGTTCCTTAAATGATTCTATTTTTTTTTGCCTCTACTATGCCTCTAATTTTAGAACTACAAAAACTTAAAATTTACAGCTTAAATATTAAATTAAAATCATTAGATATTATCAATATCATTTTGTACATGCACACTTAAAATATCACGATATTTCGATTTTGTAATTAGTTCAACAGCTTGCAAAAATACACCGATATGGATAAATTATATATGGATGTTGATTTTTCAACTTGTGTGAATGTAGAGAAAATAATATAGATTACATTTTACAGTTTTATTTTGATATATAAATTTAAATTTTTGTTATTAGAAAATTAAAAATAGAGACAGAACGGAGAAAAAAATAGAAGATTTGAACCATCCTCTTTTTAAATAATTTTTTTGTCCCCATCAATCACAAATTCTTCAGTCTCCTCCTACAACTAACGTTCAAACATTTGACCGAGGCACCATATTCCTGTGCTTTCTATTGGGTCAAGTAAATATATTAATAAACGATTTCTGAGCTAATATAAATTAAAGAGATTCATAATTTCAGACACAATATTGTGCAAAAATTTTACTCTTAGAACTATAAAAAATAAAGTATCCAAAAAGGGATGGACTACTTTTTTTTGTACTGAGGTCAAAGAGACCTATATTTGGTGTGAATGTGAATGTGTTTTTCCACTTTGATTACTAACACATGTGAATGTGATAAAGGAAGAATGACTAGAGACCTGTACTTGGTGTTGATCAGCAAATGACTTGCGAATTTCTCCATAATAATAATTCCAGAATTTATTGCGGACATGTGTGCTCTTGTTTTTCTGTCGGACGAAGACTTGAGTAGACCGCATCTCTTATGGTTTTATTCCAATTTCAGCTTTAACTTCTGTAATTTGCTATGAAATGGAGCTCTAATTTTCATATTATGTAAAGAGACTAAATCGAATATTTAGAGATAACTTTTATTTTATTTTGAGTTGGTCAGTAGTATAGTACCAGAATCAATAAAAGACGTAGTATAGTACCAGAATCACTAAACACAAAATATAAACCAGCAAAGAGCAAAACACAGATGCTCTTTTTTTCACAGTCCACCAAAATGTAGTAATAGAAAAGGAAACTAAAGCTAAGCCTCCAAAGATGGGGCTGGGGTTAGATCCTATCCCTGGATCAGTACAAAATGTGTGTGACCTATCCATCAGTACTCAATCAGCTGGGGAACCAGCCACTCCTTCAATCTGCTCTAGTGGAGCTTCTTCATCTGCAATCATCTGGAAAGGTACCACCTGGTAATCAGTAGGGTCCCACACCCTCAAGGGGATGGCATCCAGATCAGCAGGCAGGAAATCATGTGCAGCAAGCTTAATTCTCTTATTCATATGTACTGACCAGCATTCAAACACAGAAATTACAAGCATAAGTATAGATCTTACTGATTTAATTGATGAAGCTTTAAAGAGAACCTCATTTCTATGTTTCCATAAGGTCCAGCAAAATGTACTATAAACCACCAAGAATGCTAATTGTTGTATTGTATCTAGAGTACAGGAATAATAAAAAATATCTGAACATGTATGCCAATTACTGAATAAATTCTGACATTGGCCATGCCAGAACCAAAGCTGTTTGGACAACTGGCATCTAAGAAACAAATGGGAAGTGGTTTCAGTTTTAGCACAGAATTGACGAGTGACACTACGTGGCCAACCACTTTTTTGTAATTGTTTTTTGTAAGAATTCTATTATGAGATAATAACCGCATAAAGATTCGAATTTTAGGTGGAACAGATATATCCCACCATATGACATATCTATTTTATTAATTCCTCTAAAGTTTAACAATTGGTAAATAGATTGGACTGTAAATTTGTTTGATGTGGTCATCTCCAAGCTATCCTATCTGTAAGGTGAGTAAAGCTACTTGAACTAAGTAAAACTAGAATATCATGCCATTCTGCTAATAAAATACCAGTTAATCTTCTACGAAAATGCAATGCAGATCCCTGTGAGTTAATAGCAGCAATAATAGTGATATTGGGGGTAGTGCAAATATTGTATAATTGGGGGTATTTGGTAGCTAGACTGCAATTATCATACCATTATGCCATAAAGATAAATGAGACTGATAATGTTGGAAGAGTAAACAGAGGAAGAAGGATTGACACAAATAATTTTACTTCACTTCTTAATTAATTCGATTACAACATGCTGAATTTATAGCCCTACAACACATAAGTTTGGATCATCTAAATTTAGTACCCACTACCTTGGTTCTGCTATTACAAACAGTCCCCAAAATAGAACTAATACCTGCACCTATCTGGCTACTACATGTCTAATTATAGAACCCACTAATCCTACTACAGACACACCTATATTTAGAGACCCACTAATCCACTAACACATGTTCATGCTTCTAAAAACAACTACAACAGAATTCTAAATAGAGAGAGCTAATTTTGGATCAACTTTCAACAGATAACCTGGTTCACATGTAATACTTATTTTGCCTAAAGAATCTAACTGTAAAATACTTTGCCAGAAGGAAGAAAATGGAATAGGTGCTAATCCAGAATAATAGATATATTGGATTACAGTTTTCCATAACCCCGGATAGAAAAAATCCTGGTATTTCCACCATCATTTTAACAATAAAGCTAAATTCATATTATGTAAGTCTAATATCCCTAATCCACCATGCTATTTCAGTAAACATGCCTTAGACCAGTTGACTAAAGAATATTTTTTTCTAATTCTATCACTACCTTGCCAACGAAATCTATTTCTAATAGAATCAATCCTTTTAATAATAGTTTTAAGATCTTTAAAAACTAATAGGGTGTATAATGGAATAGCTGAAAGCACTGCACTGATAAGCGTTAATCTACCTCCGAAAGATAATAGTTGTCCCTTCTATTGTTGTAATCTACTTTCTATTTTATGTACTAAAAATGCCAATCATCCATATTTAATTTCTGATATTTCAATGGTAAACCTAAATATTTGAAAGGAAATGATCCTATACGTTAGAAACAATCCTCTTTATTAACTATGGAAATCTGGATTGGATCTATTCTATAGAAATATTTTCTTAAGAAATCTGTTACATATATCCCAGTCACTGTTTGAGCCTCAAGTTCCTGTGTGGGCTGATTTGACGATTTGGATTAAGGTCGTTGGCTGATTTGAACTGCTTAGGTTGAGACCATGACACATTTGGTCACGCTTCATAACATTGAATTATTTATTTCATAATTAAAGTTAGTTTGTTGACCACGTATCGTGTCGTGTCATATTGTGTAACGTATAATGATTAGGCATGTTCATGTACTATGTAATTTTATTTTGAGAGAGATCACGACACGTAAATGAACACATCACAGATCACAAAACTTTATTTATTAGTATTCTAACTTCCAATTTAAAATAATAAAAGTGAATCATTGAACTTGTCGTATTTGGAAAATAATGCTTATCACAAAACTTTATTTATTAGTATTCTAATTTCATTTTTTAAATAATAAAAGTGAATCATTGACCTTGTCGTAATTGGAAAATAATGCTTATCACAAAACTTTATTTATTAGTATTCTAATTTCATTTTTTTTAAATAATAAAAGTGAATCATTGACCTTGTCGTATTTGGAAAATAATGCTTATCACAGAACTTTATTTATTAGTATTCTAATTTCATTTTTTTAAATAATAAAAGTGAATGATTGACCTTGTCGTATTTGTAAAATAATACTAGATCACAAAACTTTATTTATTATTATTCTAATTTCAATTTTTAAAATAATAAAACAGAATCATTGATCTTGTCGTATAAATGTTTTGGTTTTTTTTAAGTATGCATTCAGGTGTATCGATCACAGAAATTCAAAAAGTAAAGGGACCTAAATATTGCTTTTGTTCATTTAGACATTTCAGGAAAAAAAAAGTAAAATAAAATAGTGGATAGGAAAGAATTTATTGTGGTACAGAAGTAGTGTGGTTTTTTAGAGTTAATAAGGATTCGAATCATTAATTTGGTTTATTAGAAAATATCCAAAAAACCGAATTAATAATTCGGTTTTTTCTAGAGTATCAAAATAATCCTATATAAAAAATTCTAAAGAAATTGAAAATCAAATATTAATGTTGTCGTGTAACTGCCCAGAACTGTTAACAATAATATTAGTGCCCTTGTTGTAAATCAAATATTCTCAAAAACAGTTATAGATATATTTTATTTTTAAAATGCCAAGTCATGATAGAGGTCGGCAACCTAATTGTTTTGATGCCTCAACGCCTCAAGGACAAAACAATAGACCAAAAGGTTGTCAATTCAAATAATTAAAGTCCTAGTCCAGTCTACATAAATTGTATTCATGCAAGACTAGTGGTTTATAATCTTATACTTTTTAATTATAAATAAGACAAGTTACTTCACGGAGAGAGTTTGTGGTACATTATTCTTTTAATTAATAGAAATAACAATTCACATGCATCCAGTGCATTAATTATGTGAAAAGAGAATCTTTACTACCAGTGGATGTGGACCGTTCTTTTAGCTCTGCACGAATCTCAAAGCATCAAATAATACTGGTCCTGCACCATCCGTTCACTTTCATACAGTGGATGTGGACCGTTCACTTTCCGGTATCCCGAAATCCCGCACTCATTTAGAGAAATTATGTACTATGTTTCCCACTAATTATTATTCTAAAAGATATTATATGGTCTCCACTAATTATATGGTCCCACTAATTATATAGTCGCACTAATTATATATTATTCTAAAATGTCTGCAGCGTATATGGTCCCCCCTTTTTCAGTCTCCGTACTGGTCCTTGTTTCAACCTTCATAGATATAAATACTTGAAAGATAAAGATAAGATATCAACACTTGAAAAATAAGATATTAATACTTTGATACGTAACTTGTTATGATCATTCCTTTTTTCATTCCATCAATCGTCCCCGCGTCAACCTTCCTCCAATGAAGTTGTGGGGACCCCGTATCACTGTATCAACATTCCCCAATCATCCGCGTCATCATTCATCTAACAAAAATAATTGACCACATAGGTATAAATATTTCAGTGCATAAGTATAAATACTTGCAGTACTTGATAATAATACTTTCAGACGTCATCCAGTATCATATGTAAAAAATACTTGCAAGTACAGGTATAAATACTTGCACAACGAGGTATAAATACTTGTGTGACGATGAGCCCGAAAGTATGTAATCATGAATCTCATTTCAAAGAGAAAATTGCGTAAAAGACGTTTGTGGTTTTATATTCGAGAAACTTCTCATAAATTATCAGAAATATGGACGAAAATGAATGGAGAAAAAAAACCCACCTCTAAAAATGTGTATGGCCCCCCTTATAGTTTGAGTGGTCTCCCACAGGTATTTATGGTGCGGGTACATTTGGGAGATTTGATTGGGGAAACAATTATATACGTAAAAATTATTCTTCTCATAGGTATAAATATTGTGCATAGTATAAATACTTCCTTGCATAGGTATTAATACTTTACAAAAAAAAAATTCAGTACTGGAGTTTTTGCGGTTCTCCAGATAATTATGTTAGTTATATAGTTCGGGTACTATTATCCGCTCCCTAAAATATAAAGGAGCTTGGTCCGTTCTTATTTTCACAAAAACAAGAATGCCAATTTGTCATCTGATTATCCAGTTATTTGATTTGATTTTGTTTGTTATAGTAATGTGTTTAATTGCTTGATTTTTCACTTTGATTGCTAACACAAATTAATGATAAATTATTCGTTCTTGATTACTTTTAAAAGCAAGAACGATTACAGAACTCAAGGTCCCTACAAAGGACATATATTCGTATGGTTCCTGCTGCAATGATTACATTTAAGTACATTGCGTTAATAAGATACATTTAGTGCTCTGGAAATACTTTTCTTTTATTAATACAAATATTGTTAGTGGAACCTTGACAACTAACTTTAAAAAAATCTTAAACAATATAGCATGATTAAAAAATATATAGCATGCTTTTCCACTTGTGAATGTAATAAACAACCGAGCCCAATCTGTCATTCCATCTTGTAGCAGCAAAATATATTATATTGTACCCGTGAAGACCGAGCTAGAGAAGACTGACTATGAAAGTTGGGACCCGAATTGTGAATCATTTTGCACTAAGACAGAAAAGAAATAATGCCATACATGCTCTAACCTTCTATTAATGTGCATGGTGCTGGCACCTGGAAGACAAAACCTAATGCATATTTGGCCAACAAAAAATATTGCTTATTTCTTGCCATCAGCACACAATCATCTTTAAACATCAAAATTTATTGGCTAATGAATAAAAATGAATGCGAATTAGCTCTCTCTCTCACACACACACACACCATTACGTGAGAAGCCAACAAACTTTTTTAATTCATATGCTTACCAATAATTAGCTATTTTATTAATCCATCTCATTTTTCTAATAAGCTAATTATAAATTAATGATAAATTATTCGCTCTTGATTACTTTTAAAAGCAAAAATGATTACATAACTAAATATCCCTACAAAGGCTACAATTAATATTCGTATGGTTACTGTTACAATGGTTGGTGAAGTACTATATATTATGATAGCTGTAACTTTTATTCCATTTTTTATGCTCAAAATTCATTGAAAAATTCACGCTTTTTTGGCTCATTAATTTGATTGTATTGTATGTCTAATTTATCAATAAACATAGTATTAGAAGCCTGACCCCTTTCTATATTATTACAAAAGAAAAGGTATTGCCAAGTTGTCATCTTTTTATCCAGTTATTATTTGATTTAAGGAATGTAAATGAAAAAACAAAGGGAAACACTTTTAAGATTTTCTTGGTATTAGTACTGTGTTTTTCTGTACGTGCTTTTCCACTTTGATTACTAACAATTGTGAATGTAATAAAGGAAGAATGAACAACCGAGCCCAAGCTCTGGAAATACTTTAGTGCATTAATTAGATACAGATACTTTTCTTTTATTAATACAAATATTGTTAGTGGAACCTTGCCAACTAACTTTAAAAAATCTTAAAATATATATCATGCTTTTCCACTTGTGAATGTAATAAACAACCGAGCCCAAGCTGTCATTCCATCTTGTAGCAGCAAAATATTTTATATATATTGTACCCGTATAGACCGGGCTGGAGATGACTGACTATGAAAGTTGGGACATGGGACCCGAATTGTGAGTCAGAACGCACCATTAATTGGAGTCTTTTGAACGCGCTAAGAAAATTCCTAGAACCAACCACCAAAACCAATATCAGTACGACACACTATATAATTAGATTTATCTTACTTTAATAAGATTTAGCTTTATCTTACCTGTCTGATTGGCATCAGATCAAATTCAGTCGGATGTCTAGTCAGATTCGTTTGATCAGTGTCAAGATTTATGCGCACTTGATCCACATGAATTAAAGTTGTTTGTGTGAATCTTGATGCAGATCAGATAGCTCCGACCGGCTACCAGACCGAATTTGATCCCGATGCCCATTGGAACGTCCCGGACTCCATGGAATTAATTAAGAACCTCATCATCTCTATACTAGGAAAAAAAATGGAAAATTTAGTCATTTTTGTTTTAAAAAATAGAAAACAAATTAACGTCCTCTCCTCCAAATTGTTAGCCAATATAGTTGCTCTTATAATTAAAAGTAAATAGAACTTGTGAAAAAAATGTGTTTGCTTAATCTTCATTCTCTTTGTTTTACACCACTGCTCCAAAACAATCTTAGAACAATAACTCTCTTGCTAAAACCCAATTTGCCAAACATCATATGTTGCATCTTTTATTCAAAATAATTTTAAGTTTGGTAAATCTTCATATTTAGGTTGATATTTAGGTTTTGAAGCTTCCGGAGTTCATCAGGGATGAATCCACATAACATATTTTTGGAAAGATCAAATGTTGTTAAACTTTGAAGATTACCCAAGGTATGTGGGATGGAACCATAGAATTTATTTCCTTAAAGAAGAAGTTCCAGTAAGTTAGTAAGGTTGCCAAAGCCAGACGGGATGTAACCACTAATGCTATTTTGGCTAAGATATAGAAGTGATAGTTTGGTAAGGTTACTGGGATGGAACCCGTGAAGTTATTGGGTCCGACTCAGCTGCTATTCTAAGAAGAATAGCAGCGGGTGCTCTTCACTTTTGTGTCTCTCTCCCTCTTCAAAAGAGGAGGAGAGAGAGAAGAGAGAGAGAAAGAGGAGAGAGATAGAGAGGATAGCAAGAATAGTAGGATTTTTTGGAGGGCAGCAGAGTCCATTCCGAAGTTATTATTGTAAAGATAAAGACGTGATAGGTTAGTAAGTTTGCCTAAATCATTTGGAATATCGCCATCAAAATGATTTAGGTCTAGATAAAGATCTACAAGGCTACTAAGATTACCCAAGTTGTATTTTTTTAGGTTTAATTTATTAGTAATGTTTTATTGTTAAGAACAATATTTGGTTGTGAACTTATTTGTTTGTGCAACATATTGCATAATATATATGTTTTTATATGAGTATTGTGTTATGTTCAACCTGCTATATATTCTTTAACTCGAAAACTACTAATTTGTGTAAAGTGAAAAATATTTTCATCTTCATTCATTCATCGTCAAAACCTTAACAAAAACCAAACAACAATCTCCTCACAGGCAGCCCACAACAATTGTGAAGTCGGTTTCTGGGCTCTCTTGGGTTATTATACGCCAAAACCCAACCCTCTTTGCCCTTTCAACACACAAACTCCATATATTTCTCTCTTTTCCACTAAAATAAAATTCTCTTATATTTAATTGAGAAATTTGAGATATGACTTCATTATTTGAGGATAATAATTGAGTAACCCTGCACATAAATACATCATTATATTCTTAAAGTATACACGTATACATCTAACACTTGGCACACTAAAATCACTAAGACTTGTTTAACACTTGGAAAACATGATATGATATACTATTTACTCAATATTAATTTATATTTTCTGCATACAGGACTCATTTATCATTATTCTTGTTTTTAATTGCTACAAAAAATTGTATCAGACATTCAGGCTCATGTAATATAGCTGACAAACAAAAAAAAATACAGGTCATGAAAATTTCACATGATATATTGAAAAAAAAAATATGTTCTACATGTTCACCTCATCTGGGATGAACTATATCTCTATCCCACTTATTTATCTCTCGAATGAAGCACAAAAGACCCAATTAGCAAAGCAGCTTTAGCTAAGTGCGATCGTTTGCTCTGCTCTCCAAGACCGTTCAGGCGCGACTTGTACATCTTCGATCTACAATAAATCATACAAATAAAAATGCAAATCACCAATGCAAAGAAAATAGATGAAGAGTGAGGCTATGGTACTATGCATAGCACATATTGGTCCGTACTATCGATCAATATTTTTATTTTGAAAGTATAAACAGTTGATCTGAACGGCTTAACATGATTTTCATATGAAAATATATTGGTAGATCAAATTTTACATTTTTTAGAATTTTTTTTACTATTTTTAGATAGGTAGAAAATCGCTTGATCTAAAGATTCTAGACCATTCAAAAGTAGTAATTTTCTACCTATCTAAAAAAATAGTAAAAAAGTTCTAAAAAATTTAAAATTTAGTCTGTTAGTACATTTTGATATGGAGATCATGTTAAACAGTTCGGATCAATTGTTTGGACCTTAAAAACAAAGATATTGATCCATAGTATGGACCAATGCGTGCTATGAATAGTACCCTAGCCTCACTCAAAGATGAATATAAATTATATTTTCTTGATTCAATAAACAAAATATCGTTATCAACCTGTGCATTTTCAACACAAACAAAATCTTTGTAGCATGCTTCCATCTGTAAGTGTGGGTTCCACAAGACAGCATCTGTCCAGCTGCATTTTAATGTTTAAACCATAATTAAATTAAGCATCACACAATTTTCAAAATATTTTATGGTTAAAAGTATATAGTTAAAAAAATAAACTCAGTACATACTTGGTGTTTTCGACAGTGATGGTGTCACCCAATCCGTTTTCAAAAATTAGTTTATTAGGGGCATATAGGTAAACACAGTCGACAAATCCTGGGAAGTCAACTATTTCCCTGTATCACATAAATATAAAGTATATAAGTATAAAAATGCATGATGAGTTAGCTCTGTGATAAGTTTCAACTAAAATAAAAATGTGATATGAAGCAAAATGGACCTCTCTTCGGTCCCCTCTAAAGGGTTTTGAGGATCTGGATCCTTGTTTAGGGTTTTACAACCCTTTAACCCTTTTACTTTTGCACCTGTAACTGAAGCCTACAAATTAAGAGGGGAAAAAAGGAAATTAAGTATATATTATTGTCAAGGATAAAGTAAGACTAATCCACAAGTTCCCTTTATAATAGCCTCAAAATATCATATATGTCCCTGAAAAACAATAACTAGTACTTGTCACTAAAAAAAAAATCAACTACACCCTCCTCTTCCACTTTCTCAAAAGATACCCAAAATACCCTCCGATCTTTCTCATTTTCTGAAGAGGAATCATGAACAAATAAGAAAGAAATTAAGAGCATTGTTTATGACATTCCAAAGTTTAATGGGGGTTAACAAGACATTTTCATTTTCTTTGGCTATTTGTGAATTTAATATTTTGAAGGGGTGCTTGTGAAATTGTGGCCGTTTAAGCTCTTACTTACTCTGAAATAGGTATGAAGAGCAGAACTGAAGGAGAGCGACTTTGTGTCGGTATTTTTTATACTCAGAGACGTCGACAAACTCTTTTCACCCAATGTCACCTAAAACAGTAATATGAAATAAGAAAAACAGCACGGCAACATAATCAAGTTGGTACATGAAACAAGAAGAGTAGGTATTTAACTCATAAGTTGGAATTTAAATTGAATTTGTGCTTATTTATTGGTAAAATTATTCGACAATGAGAAATAAAATCCTAAAAGTAGTAAAACTTGAGGAAAATATCCGATAAAAGTGTAAAATATAGCACATTGAACACAAATTTCTCATAGGTTTATGTGATAACTATGATCTTTAGGCAGGCACAACTTGTACTTGTGCTCATTTATTTGTCAGATTTCTAGGCCGCTTATAGTACAAATTGAATACAAATCAACCTATGAGAAACCAACAAAAATAAAATACAGGAAAAGTATAGAAGCTGGTTCACCGCTTTTCCATTTTCTTCTCTAAGTATACTAACTGGTATGGTTTTTGTACCAATTTGGTACCAAATAATAAACAACAGTACCAATCCTAATTGGTATAATACTGAAAGAAACCCGACATCCGCATGCTCGATATGACCCGCATTCTTTTCAAACAACAGAGAAAAGTGAAGACAAGTTATTGAAATGGAATTAAAATTTAAAGTTGTAAAATTTGACCTTGTAAATAGCATGAAAGCTATAGTCCCACATGGCATGGCTATAAGAATCATCTTTTAGTTCCAGTTCGACTGCTGTTTCTTCTTCGCTATTTTCTGAGTCTTTAGAGATTGACCAATTCATGTTTCGTGCAAATCCATGCTGTACCAACAACGGTTAAAAATGCAATTTTTTTAAATAAACTTTTTTACTAGAAAATTTGTGTTTTTTTACCTGTTGAATACGACCCGGTCCGAACTGGGGGAAGCAGTGTGGAATCCCTCCACTGGTTCAAATTCAAAATAAATTTAGGAAGAAATTTAACACAATTTCACTAATTACTATAAAAAAACTGCATGTATAAGAAAAAAAAAATTAACCTGATAGGCTTTTTGCCATTAAAAACAGCATCAGGACGAACAAAGAGTAGATCTTTGCCACTAGGCACCTTCCAAGAGGTAACGCATGCTCCGAATAAATAAATTTCTGCTTCACTACAAAATGTTTTCAATTAACATGGAAATAATTTATATATTATACGGCATAATATAGTATTTTTGTTGGTTATTTTGATTTTGAGTTACTTCAATGGTTAAGTATATAAAGCCAATTTTTTGCTTTACAGAGTTGGTGATTTTGAAAATTGAAATGTAGCAATTAACATAGAGCAACAAAAATAATAATATCAATCATTTTATTAAAGAAACACACAAAATAACATCATAAAGTGGTAGAATTTGAGTTCCTTTGATACTCCAAAGATATGAACTTTACAAAATATCTTAAATAAAATGTAAAACAAGATGAATAGATTAGAAATTCACCTGCCAGTAGGAGATTTCAAGGTGATTTTGGGAAGCCCCCCATTTCCTTCCGAAATCTTTAATCCCGCCTTGATGCTCAATCCACCTCGCCTTGATTGAAGAGAAAGATTCAAACTTTCGTCGCTATATATTAAGAAATTGACATTTCATTCAATTAGAAGAATTACCTTGTATTATTTCGAGGGTTAGTTTTGGAATTGGAGAAATGGAGAGGTTTGACAGGAGAGGAGAGCATGGAGGAGATGGCAGCAGAAGCCATTGTTGAAGTGGGGAAACCGTTTTGGATGGACCCGGTCTTATACACCATCAGATTGGCGCTCTGAAAGTAGCATTTTCTATTCTGTCATGAATTGTTGAGTAAATCATTATCGACCGTTGATAATTGTGATGAGGTTTCATATAATTCTATATTTAAAAAAAAATACTAATGCAAATATTATATATTGTATTAGAGGAGGGTTTAAATGCTTTTATTTTTTAATTTTCTTAAAGTATAAATTTGAGAATTTATATGTTAAAATAAAACTGTTAGATATGATCTATATTATTTTATTTACATACACATAATAAATTTATCACTTTTTTATTTTGTTTTTTATCAATCAATAAGTTGAAAAATCAACGTTCAAAATTTATCCATATCATTATATTTTTGTAAGCTCTTGATACCGATCAAAACAAAATCGAAATGCCGTAATATTTTATTGTACATAGAGAAAATAATATAAATCAAATCTAACGGTTTTATTTAAAATTTGAGTTTAAATTTTAATTTATTAATATTTAAAAAGTAAAGACATGAAGGCATTTGAACCCTCATTTTAATATTTCTCAACTATTAGATTAAATAATCTTCAATTAAGTAAGAGCTCTATCATCACTTGTTGACTAAATCATTATTGACCCTTCAGGTATTTAAAGGTCAAATTGTCAAATTAAATATTAAATATTTTGTTGCGAACGACATCATGCATTTTAAGTTTTTAACAAACACAAAGCAATTATTTTTTTCATTTAGACATTTCAGGAAAAAAAAAAGTAAAATAAAATAGTGGATATGAAAGAATTTATTGTGGTACCGAAGCAGTGTAGTTTTTTAGAGTTAATAAGGATTCGAATCAGTAATTTGGTTTATTAGAAATATCTAAAAAACTGAATTAATAATTCGGTTTTTTCTAGAGTATCAAAATAATCCTATAAAAAATTCTGAAGAAATTGAAAATCAAATATTGATGTTGTCGTTTAATTGCCCATAACTGTTAACAATAATATTAGTGCCCTTGTTGTAAATCAAATATTCTCAAAAAAAGTTATAGATATATTTTATTTTTAAAATGCCAAGTCATGACAGAGCTCGGCAACCTAATTGTTTCGATGCCTCAAGGCCTCAAGGACAAAAAATAGACCAAAAGGTTGTCAATTCAAATAATTAAAGTCCAGTCTACATAAATTGTATTTATGCTTTTGTTTGACTGACATGGATCCCATGCAAGACTAGTGGTTCATAATTTCATACTTTTTAATTATAAATAAGACAAGTTGCTTCACGAGAGAGTTTGTGGTACATTATTCTTTTAATTAATAGAAATAACAATTCACATCAGTGCATTATGTGAAAAAAGAATCTTACTACTAGTGGATGTGGACCGTTCTTTTAGCTCTGCACGAATCTCAAAGCATCAAATAATACTGTTCCTGCACCATCCGAATAGGCACCGGTTTTTACAAGAATCTCAAGTCGTAAAGTAGTGGACCCCACCATCCACTTGTCCTACTTGTCACACACATCTTACTATTTATATTCTTGAAAACAGGGACTGCCAGACTCGAAATTAGGAGATGATGAAGCTAATGATTTATAGTTTCTCCAATAATATTTTATTTTAATAATGAAATATTGAATCTGTTATAAAATAAAGATAAATAAAGATAAATAAACTATATAAGATATTGAGAATGTAAAAGATGACAATCTCTTTATTAATATATTTTTGTTGTATACAATACAAGTTTATAAAATATTTATTTATGAACAGCAAATTGTAAATGAAAAACTATCTAAATTAATTCTAATAATAAATGAAGAAATGAATTTTTGGAAATAAATTGAGATCATTAATGTTGAGAGTAACAAAATAAAAGAGTTATGACATCCACATTCATATAATTTATTCATAACAAAATCAACGGATTTAACTATGGAAATCCGGATTGGATCTTTTCTAAAGAAATATTTTCTTAAGAAATCTGTTCCATATATCCCAGTCTTTGACTGTTTGGGCCTCAAGTACTTGTGTGGGCTTTAGGGTCCACAAAAGTTGCTCAAGCCCATATATGGTTTCTTTTTTTCAATAGAAATTTTAGTTCTTTCTTCTCCATTTCTAAGATGGTTGGTGTTGAATAAAGTCTACACAGGCGGTTATTGCCATGACACTACTGACACAATGGCAATTTTATATCCAAATTCTTGATTGTGTTGGTGTTGGGGGTCCAAACCATGGGCATATAATGCATAAATTGCAATATATATTATATTATTGTTAGAAATAAAACAAACATTTTGTTGGGAAGGAGATAAATTACAACTTTTTTGAAGTCACAAAAGCAATCACTTATTTTAGACATTTTCTAAAAAAAACTGTATAGATTTTTTGGTTCTTTTTAAGTATATGCATTCAGGTGTATAATGTTGATCACAGAAAATCCAAAAAGTAAAGGGACCAAAACATTACTTTGGTTCATTTACACATTTTAGAAAAAGGAACATTAAATAAAAAGAATCAAATCTGATGCTCACTTGTAGGTAGGAAAATCCTGTCGACGAGTCAATATGTCCATCTATTTCATACCTGCTTCAATCTAGACTGTAATAATTAAAATATGAAAAGCATTTGAGTATTAGAAAACATTCTCCTTACTTCAATATTGACTATCCAGATTGAAATAGACATAAACTTAATGGACGGATGGATAGTGTAAGTCGGAGATACGGTTCCAAATAAAAAGAGGTATAGGAAATAATTTATTGTGGTAGAGAAGCAGTGTAGTTTATTACAGTTAAGGAATCAAATTATTGACTCGGTTTACTAAAATTTATGTAAAAAATCGAATTAATGATTCAGTTCCTTCTAATTAATGCATCAAAATATTAATATACTTCCAAAAATCAAATTATTGACTCGGTTTACTAAAATCTTTCTCCTTCTCGACAAAAATATTAATATACTTCCAAAAATAAAAAGTATGAAGAAATTGAATTTGATTATTTGTTAATATCATTATATATATCATTATTTCTTAATAAACCACTTAGCCAGTGTTTCAGACCAGCTAATAAAGAACGCTGGCTAAACTGAATTCAGATTAGGTCAGCTGGTCAGGTATCTAACCTATCAAATTTGGATCATTCAATGTAAATCATAAAATAAACCTCTATATTTTAGAACCCAACTTTTATGACTCTTGACTCACGCTTAATTCTATGTGTACCATACTACCATGCATCCGCGTATCTCTACACTATAGTCTCTAATGTATGGACTATGGAAGCGGAAGATATATACACAATTACACACGTGAGAAAAACGCATGTGAAAGTATGGGCTGAGCTGTTTATAAATTATCTCTTTCCAAAAAATGTTGCTTCTAGGCGGGTGAAGCTTATAACTAGGAAGGGTTCTTTTTCTTACATTTCAAATGTTGTTCAGTCAGCAATGGCTATTGGCTATTGACTGCCATAACCAAGTATGACCCATTTGCCCATTTTTTATTTTTTTTAAAAACAATGATTACAATTTTAGTGTCCTATCGTGATCACAAGAACTTTATTTATTAGTATTCTAACTTCAAATTTAAAATAATAAAAGTTATTTTTAATAATAATGGGTATACCACTGATGTCATTCATGAAATCATTGAACAAAGAAGGTACCAAGCAGCTTGTATTCAATAAAACTGAATTATTGATCTTGTATTATTTGTAAAAGATTGCTTCATGACAAAACTTTATTATTAGTAATCTAATTACAAATTTTAAGATAATAAAAGTGAATCATTGATCTTGTTGTATTAGTTAAATAATGCTTGATTACAAAACTTTATTTATTAGTGCTATAATTTCAAATTTTAAATTATGAAAGTGATTCATTGATCTTGTCGTATTTGTAAAATAATGCTTGATCTCCAAAATTTTATTTATTTGTATTCTAATTTCAAATTTAAGATAATAAAAGTGAATCATTGATCTTGTCGTATTTGTAAATAATGCTTGATCAATAATATATTTTTGTCCAAGATCAAAGGGTGAAATTAATGGTCGACGATTTTTGTGATTCATTTTTGCATTCAATCCTTTGTATATATGGTCCACCGCACACGCATATAATTTTGAAGCTAGCTCTTACAAGTGTGCTTGCTTTTTTCTTTTTTTTTCCAATTTCGCAATATATATGTTATCACTTCTTGCCGATCGAGTGTTGGCTAACAATACATGGTACAAGTAATTTATAGGGTTTGAGAAATATCCATAATGAAATAAACAATCAATCAATTTATAGCCAAACGACAAATCGGTGAAAACATTCCCACTTTAAATATAGATCACCATCTATATATAACCGATATTTTTATTAATATCCCAAAAAATAAAAATTATCAAATCTGCACTCGATTAAAAATTTTACTAAAAATACCCTAACCGCCCCACTATTTATAGCAGACTGCCCCCCCGTGGGGCGGTCCACTATTTTTTTTTTTTTTTTAGAGACAATATGAATATCAAGATGCTGAATTCTAACGCTAAAAATTCAGATTTATTTTTAAATATTTGTTAGATTACTTCTTTTAAGCATATTTATACTAAAATACGCTAAATTACTTGAAATTATGTTAAATTATGTTGAATTACACTAAATTACATTAACTTATGCTAAATAACAATAACTTCGCTAATTATGCTGAAATACGGTAAATTATGCTAAACTACGCAAAATTACGCTAAAGTAGACCGATTCTTTGCCATCTTTCATGAATCATAAAATATAGTAAAAAAATTCCAAAAATAGTAAAAATTGGTATTCTACAAGTTCATTATGTAACTAATTTACTGAGCTACTTAGATTGAATAATAGAAATGAAAATTTTAATCGGAAACTTCAACTCAAGTTTTGAGGCTCTTCCCTTTGTTTTTTTACAATTATGAATTTTAAAATCCGGCATAGCGGCCAAGGATGCATGCGTCTTTTCGCAAGCTTTCCAAAAAGTGGTCATTTGCTGAAATCGGACACTCGAGCGCCGTTTTATGGCCATTTGAAGTTTCGTCGTCGTTTTTCGCCTTTTCAGTGAAGATATCATCCCTATTAGTATGTAATTTAGCGTAATTTACCGTATTTTAGCGTAATTTAACGTAATTTAGTGTTATTCAGCGTAATTTAACATAATTTCAAGTAATTTAGCGTATTTTAGTATAAATATGATAATTATACATCAAAAGAAGTAATCTAACAAAAATTCCAGCTAACGTGGGTATATTTATTAATAAAAATGTCGGAAACTAGGGTTTAAAAATTAGAGTTTAGGATTTAGGGTTTCTTTTAAATATCACTATTTTTTATAAATATGTTATGTGAAAATTGTAAATCATTTAATGTACGGTAATTTTTAGGGTTTAGGGTTTAGGGTTTTAGAAATTGTTCAAAATAAGAGTTTAGGGTTTAGAGTTTAGCGTAATTTAAATTAATTTAGTGTAATTCAACATAATTTAACATAATTTCAAGTAATTTAACGTATTTTAGTATAAATATGTTTAAAAGAAGTAATCTAACAAATATTTTAGAAAAATCGGAACTTTTAGCGTTAGAATTCAGCATATTGATATTCATACTGTCTCTTAAAAAAAAACTAGTGGACCGCCCCACAGGGGAGGCGGTCTGCTATAAATAGTGGACTGCCCCCCAGTGGGGCGGTTAGGGTATTTTTAGTAAAAATTTTGAATCGAGGGCAGATTTGATAATTTTTATTTTTTTGGATATCGGTATATATATATAGTTTTATATACTATATATAGGGGGAGAGGATTTGACATTTTAATTTGACATTCTGGAACTCATTAAAATTTATTGTTTTAGCAGATAAATAATATATAAGCAATCTATAAGGAGTAGTATTCATTTATTCTTTTTGATATTTCATTCTCTGACCCGACATTTTTATTAATAGATAAATAAGCATATTCTCTGACCAGACATTTTTATTAATATCCAAAGTTTAATAGAAATTATCATTTATGCCCAGATTTTTGGGTTTTCACCAAAAATGCCCAAGCAGGCCAAAAAAATGGCCGGTTTACTCCCCGAGTAAACCGGCCATTTTGTGGCTGGCTTACTCCTTTTTTTTTCTTTTTTTTTTGAGGGATACTATGAAGAGCAAAATAATTAACTCTAACACTGAAAATTTGAATTTTTTTGTTTAAATTATTTGTTAGATTACTTCTTTTGATATATAATTAGCATATTTATACTAAAATGCGCTAGATTACTTGAAATTATGTTGAATTGCACTATATTAATTTAAATTACACTAAATTACATTACATTACAAAAAAATACGGTAAATTACGCTAAATTACATATGCATAGGGACAATATCTTCACTGAAAAGGCGAAAAACGACGACGAAACTTCAAACGGTCATAAAACGGCGCTCGAGTGTCCGATTTCTGCAAATGACCACTTTTCGGAAAGCTTGCGAAAATACGCATGCGTCTGTGCTTGCTATGCCAGATTTCAAAATTCAGAATTGCCAAAAAACAAAGGGAAGAGCCTCAAAACTTGAGTTGAAGTTTCCGATTAAGATTTTCATTTCTATTATTCAATCCAAGTAGCTCAGTAAATTAGTTACATAATGAACTTGTAGAACACCAATTTTTACTATTTTCCGAACTATTTTTTACTATTTTTATGATTCATGAAAGATGAGCAAAATCGGTCTACTTTAGCGTAATTTTGTGTAGTTTAGCATAATTTACCGTATTTCAGCATAATTAGCGAAGTTATTGTAATTTAACTTAATTTAGTATAATTCAACATAATTTACTGTAATATAGTGTAATTCAACATAATTTCAAGTAATCTAGCGTATTTTAGTATAAATATGCTATTTATACATCAAAAGAAGTAATCTAACAAATAATTTAAACAAAAAATTCAAATTTTCAGTGTTAGATTTTAATATTTAGATCTTCATAGTGTCTCTCTTAAAAAAAAAAAAAAAGGAAAAAAATGAGTAAGCCGGCCATTTTGTGGCCAGCTTGGGCATTTTTGGTGAAAATCCGGGAATCTGGGCATAAATAATAATTTCTCTTGAACTTTGGATATTAATAAAAATGTCGGTTCTCTGACCGAATATTACAGAAACTAAACTTTAATAATAAAAAATAAAGAAAAAGGAAAAACTATTTTGTAACCTGAATATATTAACATTATGAACTATATAGGAAGCTATTAAATTAAATAAACGGCTAGTTTTCAAATTTTCTTTGTAACGGCTAGTACCACATCTTCCTTTGGGAAATTAGAAAAAGTGGCAATATTTTTGTGATGTATGTTGTAATTGGACAATATAAGATGAGTCTTTTCAAGGAATAAAACCTATTAAGACGATCCTTTTCAACGGAGAAAACCAAATTTATACACTAGCAAGGATAAGAACACAATATTAGCCATGTCGAAAAGTTTCATTGGGCTTAACCATGGCCCTGTTGAATGAAAATAGTTATTTCTGCTATTTAATTACCGCTGTTGAGGTATAATCTCTTTGATAAGGAAGAATGCTACTGTGTATTAATAATTCAGTGCTATTTATGATTCAAACGAACAAAATGAAATTCAAATTAAGTACCTCATGTTGAGACAGGTCATTAATTTGACCTGTATGCCAGCTAGCGCACCTGGCATAAAGAAGGTTGTTATAATCCGTAAATTTTAAATTTATTATTTAGACTAACAATTAAAAATTACAACTAATTAAAACTTTAATTAGTTAATTAAGGAAAGTAAAAGTTAGTTAATTAGTAGGGATAAATTAAATTAGTAAGTTGGTTATTAAACCAAATCTAATTTTTACAAATTATAGATTTATGATTAACAACTTAGCTTTTCCTAATTAAGAATACAAATATTAATAAGAATTGTAAATTTAATAACTAATGAATGGGCAAATAAATTTGCAGGATTAAATCAAGAACATTCAAAATTTCGTACAAATATTTAACGTAGATTCCGTTGATTATTGGTTGGATAAATTGGGACGTATAGATCGTTATTCGTGAAATGAAAATTTGAATTTGGAAATTGTCTCAACCGTTCAAATACATGAGAACCATGGCTTAGCGGTAAAAAATCTCAATTTCAATCAAAACCCTAGCTTTCAAAATTGCCCAAATCAATCTAAAAATGAGAAATGTAACTACTATAAAAAGGATGGTCACACTCAGGATAGGTATTGGCATCTTTATCCCCATCTAAGACCAAAAAAATCCAAAAACAATGATCAAAATCAAAATTGGGAGAAAAACAGTTTACATTCGAGATTGCTACAAACCTTGTAATTGGACAACATCTTCCATTGGAAGATTACTATGGGTGACAAAAGCATTTTGAGTACCACATATTCCTTTGGGAAATTAGAAAAAGTGGCAATATTTTTGTGATGTATGTTGTAATTGGACAATATAAGATGAGTCTTTTCAAGGAATAAAACCTACTAAGACGATCCTTTTCAACGGAGAAAACCAAATTTATACACTAGCAAGGATAAGAACACAATATTAGCCATGTCCAAAAGTTTCATTTGGGCTTAACTAGCCCAGCGCTCTGACCTAAGTTAATGGACCAACTATAAAAATAAGCAATCCACTTTGATACCTAGAATTTCGTTTGTTTATTTGATAGCGTTCTTACCTAACTATAAAAATAAGCTTCGGAATTGAATTTGACAATTTCCTTTTATTAGAATTAAGGATTACGAATATCAAACAGAACATGCGTACAGATTTATTAATATCATTTTTTTGTAATTTATATGTTTTATTTTTATGTTATATTGTGAAATGCATATTTTTGTTGTAGTTGCACATCTATTATATATCTGTAGTGATCTACAAATACAAAATACAAATACATACAATTGTAGTCCAACAATAAGGTTTGTGTAGTTTGTTCAACCATAGGGTTTGTAACAAATTTCTATGCATTGTCAAGTCCTGTTGTTATTTTCTTCAATGATTTCATTTTCACTATTGCCCTCTGGTCAAAGTCAAGTTTCAGTAAAATTGTCCTTTTGTTAATATATCAACAAATTTCATTTGATATTTTGTAGCTTTAAGATTGTTGGGATAGGGATAGGGTGGCATGGGATTGGTCTGTGTTTTACCTCAAAAAGTATTCTTAGTATCTGTGTTTTATTTTTTTTCCTCAATTATATTTCATGACTCAGTATAATTAATAAATTAGCAGTCAGTGGATCAACATTGAAATAAATTTGGATATAGGCAGAAGTTAAGATTTAATAATTTAATGAATTGTAGTTATGTTTACTTAAATTTGTTTTTACATCATAACTTCAGAAACAGGAGAACACACCATTATAGAGAATTATTTTTAGATAATTTTCACTATTTCAAATTTCTGTGTTGTACAGAATCATTCAAAATAATTTATGTCAACCAACATAATTACTTAAGGATAACAAAATTAGGGTCAAGTGGGGCTGCTTGACCACTCTCCTTGTTACTGGATGCAAGGGATGTAAATGGCATTGGCAGATTTATTTAGTTGAACACTATATTAATTAAGTGCACACTTTAAAATATTAATATATTAAATCCCCTCCTTATTGGGGATTTCCACCGATCACATATATAATTCTCAATTATTATTTATACATCAATACTTTGTTGTATTCTTCTTACTTCAACTCTTTCATGTAACAAGGCATCATTCTTCTAGGGCTGTGCTTCAGGAGGACATGTTTTATAATAAGACCCACTGCATGGTCTAGTGTAAGGCTGGCCTGGTGGAGTGGCAGGTACCCTGACTGGTCCGATTCCTGGCACTCTGATTACTGAAAATGAGGAGATGACAAAGTAGATTTGCAATTATTAATTTCACTAATGACAGAAATATGGAAGATATCTCTCTCACTTTATCTATTGCTAAAAATTATTAAGAAAGAGATAGATTACTAACCATAAGCCTTGCTCTCTTCTAGGATTCGAGCAGCCTCGGTACAAGGCAATACAAGAGAGCTAGTGAAAAATAGGAAGAGAATGCAGAGAACAGGAAGAGCTCTTGTTGTTGACATTTTTGAAACTGTGTTTTCTATTATGATGCAGTTGGAACCCTCCAAGGATTCATTCCTATATATAGACTTTTCAAGGTAATTGCAATTAATTAGAACAGCTATGGATACGATTTAGCTATTTTCTGTCGGTATCCAATCTGTTTACACGTCCCAGCTAGTGTATTGCAAAAGCACGGCATGCCGGGTACATGTTCCGGCACGCACGGCTAAGGACACGACACCACGTGGCACATCTTATTAGACGTGTCGTGTCCTTATCTGTGTTGTGTCCTAATTTTTCTAAAATCGACACGTTTAGCTCAACACGTCTAGACACGGTATGACACATCTAAATACTGGCATGGCATGTCTAGACACGGATACAGCACGTTTAAAAAAAATCATTTTTTTACTCCTTAGTAACATTTTCTCAAATTATAGCAAAACAAAATACTACAAATCATTTTACAAAACTAAAATTTACAAAAAATATATATATAATTTAATTTATTTCTGATTTTTTGGATATTTTCAGATTTTTTTAAAAATTATTTTTAAGTAACAAATTGTCTAGTTCTAAAAAAAAAAAAAAAAAGGCATGGCATGCAAAGCATGTCATACCAAACTGTATTGTGCCTTTAAACATGTTGTGTTTCATCTCCGGTACTATGGAGCACGTCCAAAAACTTTGATGTGTTAGCACAGCACGGCCTCTTTCCGGGCACGCCAAAACACGGTACGTACGCTGAAACACAGTTCATTACAGCTGCAATACCCTTCACTTAGCCTTTCAACTATGATATTTTTTCAGTTTACCTGGATGATGTTCTGGATGTAGAACGATGGATGTAATTTTACGTTTTAATTAATAAAAATTATATTTGGCAGCTAGTACTGTCAAGAGTTAAAAAAAAAAATGATATCTTTTCAGTTTACCCCAAGTCAATGCAACTTTTCAGCACGCTTGTCGTTAGTTATGATGCATTTTTCAATTTTTGGCAATGCATAACCAAGTCTGGATCTTTTGTAGTTTACCAATGCGGTCTTAATTTGTTGGATTAGTTGACTGAAACTGAAGTCATTTCTCTCCTTCAGATAGGGTGGCAAGGGATTGGCCCCTGTTTTTTCTCTTAAAAGTAAAATTGGTTGGACCATATTTTTTTTTCTTTCCAATTAGATATGGACCACACGGTATACATACACAATTGTTTTTATCTACTTCCAGTGTTCACCTCCAAGTTTGGCTTCTGATTTTAAAGTAAATGATATCAGCAAAATTTTCGCATCATATCTAGTCATCTGCTTTTTATTTAGTCTTTTTTTTTTCTTAGGATAGCGTTTGTTAGGTTTGTCATTTAGGCTGTACAATTTTTTATAGTTTGAAAGCGTGATTTTTGTTGGGTTAATTAACTGAAGAAGTTGAATCCCCCTTATGTAAACTGCATTTAATGGTCTGAGGTACTTGCTATAATAAAAAATGGTATTACAAACATACTTAAATTTAAATCTACTTATTCAATTATATATGCTTATCTTTCATGTTTTATTAAATTTTAAAGTTTATTAATTTATATTAATTATAATTATTGATTAATTTTGTTTTGTTAATATATACTTTTTTAACTTATAATTTTTTTATGAACATGTTATGTAGTTAATTTTTACTAATTTATATGTAATGTATGTATCTTGTATTTGTATACGTATTTGTTTAGTATTCAAACCACATCTGTAAGTGAAACTATTTGTCTCCAAAAATTGACAATAGATACAAATACAATTTAGATAATATATTTTCGTATCTGATTTATCTTCCGTTTACCTCAGGTCAATGCAAGTTTTCAAAACGCTTGTCGTTTTGGTTATGGTGTAGTTTTCAATTTTTAGCGATATAGTATAGTAAATAATTCAACTGCTACATTGTTTGTACGTAGTAGAAGATTAATGACTATATTTAAAGTTTTTTTAATCTTTATTGACTATATCTTAGACAAAATAAGAAACTATTAATAAGAAAAAAAATTCAATAATCTGGGTAATAAGAAGCAACATCAATGTCGCAACGATAGATATATAAATCTTAAAATTATTGTATCTTAGACGTAATAACAAAAAAATAATAAACGAATTCAATATCTCTATTTTTACTCGCATTATCTACAAATACAAAATACAAATACAATTGTAGTCCAACAATAAGGTTTGTACCAAATTTCTACCTCAACTATATTTCATGACTCATTATAATTAATAAATTAGCAGACAGTAGATCAACTTAAAAATAAATTTGGATCTAGCCAAGAAGTTAAGATTTAATAGTTTAATGAATTGTAGTTTACTTAAATTTGTTTTTACATCATAAATTGAGAAACATGGGAACAAACCATTATAGAGAATTAGTTTTAAGTAAATTCTACTATTTCAAAATTATGTGTGTTGTAGTGAATCATTCACAGAGGTCAGCTGCAGCAGAGTCTATGATCCCTCACAATTATTTATTTGAACCATCATAATTACTTAGGGATAGTAAAATAAGGGTCAAGTGGGGCTGCTTGACCACTCTCCTTGTTACTGCATGCAAGTCACGTACGTAGATGGCATTAGAAGATTTATTTAGGTGAACACTAGTTTTTGGCACAAATCTATATTAATATATTAATTAATTATACATTTACAATAATAATATATGAAATCCCCTCCACCGAGCACTTTTATATAAATCTCATATATTGTTTAAACACGAACATAAATACGTTGTTGCATTCTTCTTGATCTCATATATTGTTAGCTGGTCGATTGCTGAAAATGAGGAGATGACAAAGTAAATTTGCAACTTTTAATTAAAGAAATACGGAAAATATCTCTCTCAATTTATCTCTCAAAATTTCAACATACCACTTAACTAATTAGGTGCAATTAAATTAAAAGATACTGGTTCAAGTTTCATTGAATTATCATGTCAATTAAAGTTTAAATACTAGCTTGTTTAAAAAAAAAAAAAAAGAATTAAATTTTGAATGCACCAGCTATATAGTAAATATGAAAGAGATAAAATAATTACTAACCATCAGCCTTGCTCTCTTCCAGGGTTCGAGCAGCCTCGGTACAATGCAATACAAGAGAATTTGTGAAAAATAGGAAGAGAATGCAGAGAACTGGAAGAGCTTTGTTGTTGACATGTTTGGAATACGGATACGGATTAGATATTAGACAAATACATACAGATACGGATCAAATAACGGATATCCGTAGATATATACATAAATATTTTCATAATATATATTAAAATATATGGTATATATATACTATTAGAATGCGGATAATTAAAATTCAAAACTATATCCGTACCTAATTTTCGAATACAGATCCAGATTCGGTCAGATAATATCCAACCCGTTTTCACCTCAAGTCCCAATGTAGGGGCAATGTTATCATAACCGGACCGGACATCGACCCGATAAAGCTCCGGGTTAATGGTTCATTGGTCGAACCGGTGGGTTAACCGGTTCAACTGTAGGTTTTTTGAAACAGTTATAATTTATAATCTGAAAGTCTAATTGAAAGGATCGATGCCTAAACAGAGAAAAAGTAGTACTGATACATTGTATTTTGAATTGATTTTCATATGCAAGTTTTCTTTTACATGATTACACAACTTGAACCAGAATAGTAAGCAAAGAAAAAGATGAAGGGTAACTACAGTTGGGTTTAAACCCATTAAAGATTAAGGTGGGTTTAAACCCATTAAGGATTAAGGAGAAATAGACATTTAGATCAAGATATTCATTTAATACTAACTATTAAAAATCTTTTCTGACTCATTTCGGCAACAACCATTAAACTCAGGTCACCATTATCCATTAACAGATTATCAAAGACCATTATCCATCAAAGACTAAGAACAACAAAACCTTGAGTCCTTGAGTCGGTTTAGGGAGGAAATCAAAGTAAAAGCACAAAATGCAGCAAACACACCACGTGAACCCATGATTAAAGGCATACAGATTATCAACCCATGTTTATCAAGCAAAAAAATAATGGCTGTTTAGAAATGCACTGTAAATATTAAAGTCAATCCATGTTCAGAAATGCATTTTCGTTTGAGCATTTCATCAAACACCTTAAATGCATAGACTTATTCAATAAAATCAACTCAAATATTAATCTTTCAAGTGATTCTATCAATTTTATTACATGAGATTACTTCGGGTATTTGATCTTGACAAGTACTTTTGCGATTTCGTATCAAACTGTCTTGAGAATATGTAGCCTTGATGTGTGAGGTTGAGCCGTGCAAAACTTGTGCAGTGAGGAATCAAGAATTGAGAAAATAGTAAGAAATCACACCAATTCTGTACTTCTGTTGGATAATTCAGAGAATCGTGTTGCTTTACGAGTGAAGAAAATGTGAGATGGTTGAAGAAGAAGAGAAATATAAGAAAATCTTGATCCGCGAAAGAAAACTGTTTTGAACCGGTTTTTTGTTGGTCTGGTTCATTGTTTTTTTAATAAAACCCGACCAGATAACCGGTTTTGACCGGCCTGAGAGCAGAAACGATCTGTTTAAGGAACCGAACCGGACAGGTGACCGGGTCCGGTTTTTTCCGGTTGAACCACCGGTCCGGTCCGGTTCTGATAACACTGTGTAGGGGTTAGCAAATCAACAAGCAAAACAATATCATTACGACACAGCAATGGAAGTTATCTTAATTACATAAAAAGTAAGATTTAATTAACAAAGAAGCGGGGATTAGCGAATCTTTTTAAGTGCCGTTGACGGTGACCAAGTCTAGTACACGGAAAATTCTCCTTTATTTGTGGACAAGAAATATTCAACTAGTTGAGGAAATTCCAATGCATCCTGGATCACTAATTATCTATCTCTCAATTTGTCACTGAGCGAAGAATGTTCTAACTAGATATGGAAAGAAAGGGAGTTTTGTCCGAATGATTTTAGTATATTATTCAATGTTTGTTTACATTCGAGAACCAATGCTTTCCGTATAAGAAGTCACAGGCATGGATGGATTTTGAAATTCAGAATCGGAATTGGAATCGGATACTTGACCGTGGAATTGGAATCAGATGAATGGGCCGAAATAAGAAGAATTGCATCGGAAACTCGGATTTTTTTGGCCGAAGCTTACTTTGTAGCCAAAATATAGAGATAAAATTGGTAAAAAAAAATAATATGTAAGAAAACCATGTAGACAATCAAATAATCTACTAATTATATATATAATATAATATAAGCATTACAAATAGCATACACCTTTTATGCAAGCTAGCTATAATTTATGCATAAAAAAGGCAAGATAATATTGACAGCATAAATTTAGTGCAGGATTATCTTGGCAAGGTATGTATTAAGTTTTTTTCTAATTCAATTTATGTTTGCATAATTTGATTTTTCTTTTTGTGATTTGAAATCATAGATCAACAAGTGCCAAGAAAAAAACCTAAAAATCCCCAAAGGACTCGGCCTGACTCGGGCTTCACTCGGCCTGAAAATCGGATAACTCGGCCGAGTCAAACACTGTTCAACCCAGTTTTGATGAAAAAATCGCTTGGACGCGAGACTCAGATGAAACTAAGATTGGACTCAACCAATACGAAGATATTAATCCATTGTACAGACCAATGTGCGCTATGCATAGTACCATAGCCAATTTAAACAACCAGCAGTCTGGGCAAGGAAAGGAGATACCTCCGGTTTTTGCATAATTTTTTTGTTAATGTGTTTATAATTTATATTATATTTATGGGCTACAGCACTTGAGTTAATTCAAATTTTGTATGAATTTTATGTTCTTTCAATTGTTTGCAGGATAAAGAGCAGGTAGCATCTTCGCAACCCTCAACTCCTATCAAATAATCTTTTTTATTTTTATGTTTTTTTAGATCTAATGGACGAGGTTGTAGTTTAGATGGTATTTGATGAAATATATCCTTGTTTCGGAGATGATCTTACAAATTGCATAGTGTTATTTAAAAGTTGTGTCAATTTGCGCTTTCTAACACTGCAGTTTTGACTTTGTACAGCTCACAGGCTATAGAATTAAAACAGCATTGCATATGCTTAGTGCGTTGCATGAAGCCAACAATGCTCTGTTAAGATATTAACCCAGATTTGTCGTGCGTTTGTATTATCCTTGCATCTGATTTTTAACTATTGGTAATTAAATAATAATAACACAAGCCAAAACAATTAGCAGATCGAATCTAACAGGACCGAATAAAATTAATGGACGGATGGACAGTGTAAGCAGGAGATTTGGTTCCAAAGAAAAAGAGGTATAGGAAATAATTTATTGTGGTAGAGAAGCAGTGTAGTTTATTAGAGTTAAGGAATCAAATTATTGATTCGGTTTACTAAAATTTATCTAAAAATTCAATTTGATGATTCAGTTCCTTCTAATGCATCAAAATAATCCAGTCATCTTTCTCCTTCTCGACATAAATATTTAATACACTTCCAAAAATAAAAAATATGAAGAAATTGAATTTGGTTATTTGTTAATATCATTATATATATCATTATTTCTTAATAAACCACTAAGCCAGTGTTTCAGACCAGGAATGGTTCTTTTATTCTTACATTTCAAATGTTGTTCAGTCAGCAATGGCTATTGGCCAATGACTGCCATAACCAAGTATGACCCATTTGCCCATTTTTTATTTTTTTTAAAAACAATGATTACAATTTTAGTGTCCTATCGTGATCACAAGAACTTTATTTATTAGTATTCTAACTTCAAATTTAAAATAATAAAAGTTATTTTTTAATAATAATGGGTATACCACTGATGTCATTCATGTAATCATTGAACAGAGAAGGTACCAAGCAGCTGCTATTCAATAAACTGAATTATTGATCTTGTATTATTTGGAAAATATTGCTTCATGACAAAATTTTACTTATTAGTAATCTAATTTCAAATTTTAAAATAATAAAAGTGAATCATTGATCTTGTCGTATTAGTTAAATAATGCTTGATTACAAAACTTTATTTATTAGCGCTATAATTTCAAATTTTAAATTATGAAAGTGATTCATTGATCTTGTCGTATTTGTAAATAATGCTTGATCAATAATATATTTTTGTTCAAAATCAAAGGGTGAAATTAAAGGTCGACGATTTTTGTGATTCATTTTTGCATTCAATCCTTTGATCTTGTATAAAGCGAACTCGAAGTTTTACGATTTTGACCTGTACGTATTACTTCAGATAAAGAAATATAAAAAAATATAATTAATTAATAATTATCATTTAAGATTTAAACTTTGAATTATTAAAAAAAAAATGATTGTTGTGCGCATACGTCTAAGGATTTGATGAATGATGATCTGAGTTTGCTGTTATGTGGACAGAAATACCTAGTGTCCCATAGTTCTTTTATGCCGGAATCGGAAGCTTTTCGATGACATCGGATCAATTTGGTATGATATTAGAACTGTCCGAATACCGTCAAGATACGCACAAACAATTTTAAAATTTATGTGAATCAGATTCACACGAATCTTAATGCGGATCAGACATTTCCGATCGAACATACAACTGAAATACCATTGGCTTTCTTACAACAAGAAAGTAGGCACTTATCGCGAAGGTACTCCGTCGCGAAAAAAAAAAAAAGCACAGTTATGACGGTACCGTCGCGAAAAGTCACTTTTTCTTTTCGCGACGGTACTTTTCGTGACGTAGTATCCTCGCGATAAGTGCCTACTTTCTTGTTGCATGATCCACCGCAAATGCATATATTGAAGCTAGCTCTTTCAAGTGTTGGCTAACAATACATGGTACAAGTAATTTATAGGGTTTGAGAAATATCCATAATGAAATATACAATCAATCAATTTATAGCCAAACGACAAATCGGTGAAAACATTCCCACTTTAAATATATATCTCCATCTTATATACTTGACATTTTAATTTGACATTCTGAAACTCATTAAACTAACTTATTGTTTCAGCAGATAAATAATATATAAGCAAACCTGTAAGGAGTAGTATTCATTTATTCTTTTTGATATTTCATTGTACGTAGCAATTAATTAATAGATAAATAAGCATATTCTCTGACCGAATATTACAGAAACTAGACTTTAATATTAAAAAATAAAGAAAAAGGAAAAACTATTTTGTAATCTGAATATATTAACATTATGAACTATATAGGAAGCTGTTAAAATAAACGGCTATTTTTCAAATTTTATTTGGAACAGCTAGTTGTAGGGAATAGTGTCATGTAATTAATAGACTAGGTGATAGTGGTTGTAACGGCTAGTTTTTTTTTATTTCTTCTATAAATAGAGATACATATAAAGCTGAAAATAAGTTTCCAATAGTAATTTGCTTTCTTAAATCTCTTTTCATCTCTCTTACAAAAATTAACATGGTATTAAAGCAAAAGACTCTGTGACAAAAAACCGCAACAAATTTCAGCAAGAAAAATGGCTCAAGAAGAAGCAACGAACTTCTCGAAGCTAACAAATACCTTGCTCAATGGCGAAAATTACGTGTCATGGGGAGGGCAGCATCTAGGGCCTTGAGTGGTCGAGAGATGTTAGAATACATCACCGGTGAAAATAAAAAACTAGAAATCAAAGATCCAAACAAGCTAACTCCCGAAGAAACAACGGCAACAAAACAAGGAAAAACTATTTTGTAACCTGAATATATTAACATTATGAACTATATAGGAAGCCCATATTTAATAGAGAAAAAAGAAACAGTTCCAAAAAAGAGTAGAATCAGAGTGTTCTTAAGCACACCAAATCTTTGGTGAGTTTAAATTCAAAATCTATCGGATTGACTCTAAAACACGAATTCAAACAGTTAAAACCTATCTATTTCTCGAGTGATGAGTTTACACACAAAATTTATACATATTCAAATTAATTTAGTATGAAGTCAAGCGGTAAAAAATTAATGAAAAATGAATATACTAAAATTAACTTATAAACCTTTTTTTTTACCGCGTGACTTTGTATTACATTAATTCCAATACATTATAATTTTTGCATGTAAACGTATCACTTGTGAATACATCGGTTTCAATAGGTTGTATTTGTTACTTAAAGTTAATCCAATAAATTTTGAAGTTAAGCTTAAAAACATCATAATTGTACAAAAAAAAATATATTATTCCGAATTTGTGATATCGCCCTAAGGGTGTCAATCCGACCCATACGGTATTTGATAATGAGGGTATGAGTTAGACAAAATTCGTTAGCCTATTGAGTAAGAGTATGGGTAAGGATATAAAATTATAAATGATATATTTTTTATCTATGCATATAATGATAAATTTGATTATTGTTTTAGATTGATTTATATTACATTTTATTATTTTTTGCAAGTTATGATAAATTAGTTTATCCAACATTTTATATACATTTTTAATTAGTATTTTATTGACAATTTTGTCATAACTTAATTAAAACAACCAATTAATTCATGGCAATTCTGCCCCTAATAACCCAATTCTGAATTCATGGGCTGTAATTTTGATTTATGCGTTGCGCGCATTCCAACCAAAAAAAAAAATCAAATCAATAACAAAGGCAATAACCACATCATAAACACAACTTCATAACAGCATATTACAAAATCATATGACACCAACGTTGCACCAAAATTGATGCACAACTATCAACGCTATAAAGAATATATCCATATGGTGATCATTTTGGATGGTTCAGATAAGATATTTGATCCATAGTACGGACCAATGTGTGCTATGCATAGTACCATAGTCAATTTGCAAACAACCAGTGGTCTAACCAACACTACAGCAAAATATAGTATTAGCGACCAGTGCAGTCGCCGGTCGCTGAAAGTTTTTTTCTTCATAAAAAACATAAATAAATAAATAAATGGTATTGGCGACCAATATTTTCAGCGACCGTATCAGCGACCCCTTTTCTCCCGGTCGCTGAAAGTGTTGGGTAAAAAAAAAAATACCCGATTTCGCGCGCCACTCCCTTTCTCTCCGCGCGATTCCGCCAGATCCAAAACCCCGAGGTTTTGGCGATTCCTCCATGCCACTCCTTTTCTCTCCTCCGTGCAAAGAGCTCCGCCGATCCAACGGTCCACCTCCGTCGCTCTCCACCTCGCGCGCCCCAGACCTAGACCCAACCCAACGCGAGGAGCTCCGCCGATCTGCCACTACCTCCTCGCCTCGCAGCTCAACCAACTCGAGGAGCTCCGCGCCACCCCTCTCCTCTCCTCGCCAGATCTGAGCCGAGCTGCCCTGAGAAATCCCTTGCTTCCTCGTCTCCTCGTCAGCTCCCTGAGAAATCCCTCGCCACCTCTTCAGCTCAGTCGATCTCAGGTCTCACCTCACTTCTCTAGCTTAGTCGCTTTCACTTTTCTTAGAAATTTCTTTAAATTTAATCAATCAACGCTGCTAACTTCAATCAATCACTTTTCTTAGATACGACCGACTGACCTTAGATATCATGTCTTTCCCCTTTTAATTTTGAGTTGGTTAATTTTTGTCAAAATTGGCAATTGGTTACTGGAAAGAAATTATACAGAAAAGTTTTGTTAACTGATGCAAGCTCTCTCTCTCTCTCTCTCTCTTGGTCTCTCCTTGTTTCTTGATCAAAGTTAGTTCTTGTGATCGTTCTTAAAGCAACTGTTGAATTTAGTGTATCAGTCGGCTCAATTACTCATAGAGTTCATGGGAGTTAATTTTATTGTGGTTGAGAATCAATGAATTACTAGATGTATTGTCTGATAAAGGTGGTGACTTTGTGCCAGTGGTTCTCTTTTCTGATAGTAGCAGATTGGTCATAATTAATGATGCAGATTGGTCATAATTAATTTTTCTGATGTCAGATAAATTAATGATGCAGAATTAAGTTGCAATTTGTCTTAATTGCACATTTTTTATGCCCAAAGATTATCTATTTTAATACAATTGGTCATATGCTGCAAATGCTTAAATTCATCAAAGATATTTCAACAAGAAAAAAGTTGTCAGAATAAATTCTGACAAAGTTCAGCAACTGCAATTGTAGGTAAAAGGTTTACCAAAAGCTAAAATTGGGTCCTTATATTACTGGTATAGGCCAGTAAAGGTACCAGACCTAGTCCATAATAACCTAGCAGAAAAAATGGACTAAAGTGCACCCAATTATTTGAATTGAATCCCCTGCAGCAAAATTTTATTGAATAATATCTAATTGTTAACAGTGGTTGATGAATAGATGTATAATAATTCCACGTAATTTATAAATAGCACCCTGTTAATGTGTAATTACCTCTTTTGTCGGCAGTCAGTACCAGTACCAGTGAGGGGGGAAGAGAATTGCTGCAGCAGCAACAGGCCTATCAAGGTTGTTAACCCTATAAATTGGTAATTGCATTTGTTAACCCTATAAATAAAAATACACAGAGAACAAATTAATTGCATTTGTTAACCCTATAAATTGGTAATTATGAAGCTTTGTCTTGTATCTTTTTAGAAAGTTGAGTTAGAGCCTAAATTGTGGAAAATAAGAAGCAAAAGCCCATGCTAAAGGCATCTTTTGACTTGTCAACTATTAGTGAAGCTGGATTATTTAGGAAGGAAATAGTGGTTTAGGTCACGAACCAACAACCAGTTTAGTAGTATTGAATACAAAAATAAAAAGAATGAGAACATACTAAGAGTACCTTTCTGAGGGATACATCTAACATTCTGAGAGATACATCTAATTTATTTGAATATTTACTAGGTTATGAGGTAATTAGGGTTCTGATAGTTCTTTAAGATTAGTGCATGTTACCTCACAACATCTAAACTTAGTTTGAAGGTTACAAGCATAATGGTGACGTAATATTATATTGAATCATGAAAAAGGCAATTCATTATTCGATCAAGTATTCTCTTTAAGCATAATTTCTTTATGAGCAGGTTACAGTACCAGTTGCAGTCAAGGACTATTGAGCTGATCAATCACTGTGACCTATCTACTGCCACAGTTTCAGTTTGTAAGGATAAGTATATTTTTTTTTTATTTCTATAGATTAGTTATCTCCAGTAGGAGTAATTGGTTTGTTGGGACATAAATTAGGCTGGTATTAGAATTCTTATTCGTAATTTGTTAGAGGCATCAACTCTGTATTTGTCCAGTTGTACCAAATCTGGATAACCTCACCTTTTCAGTGTTGTGTAGGAATTATGGGGAGAAGCATGGGGATGAAGTCAATTGGCCTTGGATTGACGAGAGCATCTGGCACACAGTGTCGGGTTTGAATGCTCACGGTGATAACTATGGCCTCGGTGCTCTAGGTAAAATACACTTTCCTAAAAACTATAAATTTATTTTTGAATTTGTAAGTAGTAATAATTATCTTAATTTTTTGATGTTCCAGTGAAGACAAGATCCATGATTCGTACGAGTGGGTCGAGCAGTAGCCAGTCTTCTTCGCAGACGATTTCTTCAGCACCGGTGCCTCAAAGTTTAACACAAGACCAAATAAATGTGATATCTAGTCAGGTTCTTGCCTCGGTTGAAACAAAACTCGACCAATTTTTCAAGAGGGTGAATAAGAAGTTAAAACTTATGGTTTCACATTCTTTGACTAATCAGGTACCTTATAGATAATTCTTGTTTTTGCTCAAGCCTAGTGTATGGTACGGTATAATATGATGCCCCAGCTTTGATCACCACGTTTTTTAATTTAATTATCAATATTTTACACATGACATGACATTTAGAGTTTGAATATATGTTCATGGAGGTTTACACATGCATCTATGAGTTTCTCACAATCTTATATACTTAACTCATCAGTTTCTACACAAGGTTCTAATTTGACTGACAATTTTACCCTTTTCTGACAGCCCATCTTTGAAAAATGATTGTGGTTAATTGGCTACAAAGAAATTTTGGTTCTTTATATGAAAATGATTGTCTGGTCATGAATTGTATGCTAACAAATTATCAAAAATTATAAAGGTCCAGAACTCAGTGGAATCCACTGTTTTGTGAAGGTCAGATTTGTGCCAGCTCACTGTTTTTTTGTGAAGTTTCTTCTTTGCTACCTGAGATTTCAGTAATTACTTAAAAATCCTAAAAAGTTCCAATAAATGGGAAGTTTGGTACTGGGTATCATAACTTTTTTTGGGTGAACAGATTAATATTAGATATGGACATCTTACCCTGAAATTATGAATTTTGAAATTTTTGGTAAAAGGGATCTGACATGACCAGAGGTTCACCAACAGTTGTAATTAGGAATAGTCTGATTCAAATCAAGTCGGATCAAATTTGAAGCATGTGTGATGCCTTACCATTTTTAGGAACTTTACCTTGTTGGTTTGAATCAAAATTAAGTTAATTGATTCTAGCTGATCCAATTAATGTATATATATATATATGCTGATATGCATACATTCTGTCAATTCCCCAGTGAAACATATATACATTTTAGCACAGATCTAGAGTCCAGTGTTGCTTATAGTAGAAATTAAGATATGCATTTTTCTTTTTCTTTTTCTTTTTGTTACTTGTAATCCACCTTTTATTGGATCCAATTCTGATGCAAAATGCAGCATAATTAAGTCTGAATTTTGACTTAATTCCTTCAAAAAAATGTACATAATTGATTAGATTTTTCTATTATTGACAGGGAAGTTCGAGCTCGCACCATACATCGATGCTCAATATCGAGGATGACGATAGTGACGACTCAGATGACGATGTTTGATGTTATTTGGTTGGATGTGTGATGCTTAGATGTTTTGTATTAGATGTTATTTGGTACGATGTTTGATGCTTAGATGTTTGATGTTACTTGGTACGTTGTTCACTTGTTCGATGCTTAGATGTTATTTTGTGCGATGTTTGATGTTTTATGTTTAAAAAAAGATGTTTGATGTTATTTGATATCTTGTTATATGTTGATATTAAAAGGTAACGAAACACACGATATTAGATATTGGATGGAATTATTAGAAAAATAAATGACAAACAAAACCATCAGCAGCGTTTAATAGATGGTTGCTGAAAACAAGTATCAACGGCCGTATTTTAAACATTAGTGACTAAATAGATGGTCGCTAAAAAAAGATATCACCGACCGGATTTTAAACATTAGCGACTGAAAGTTGGTCGCTGAAAAAAGGTATCACCGACCGAATTTTAAACATCAGCGACTGAAAGTTGGTCGCTGAAAAAAGGTATCAGCGACCGGATTTTAAACATCAACGACCAAAAATTGACGCTGAAAGCCTCTAAGATGACGTCAGCAAACACTATTAGCGACCCACAAAATCGGTCGCTGAAAATGTATCAGTGACCGGGATGACGTCAATCAGCGACCAGTGACATCATCACGCGAGTATCAGTGACTGGCCATCTGCGACCAAATTTGGTCGCTGATGAGTATCAGCGACCAGCACAGTTATTATCAGCGACCGCATTTCCGGTCACTGATACTCTTTTTTGCTGTAGTGCAAGGAAAGGAGATACCTCAGGTTTTTGCATAAAATTTATATAAATTGGTTTATAATTTAAATTATATTTATGGGCAACAGCACTTGAGTTAATTCAAATTTTGTATGAATTTTATGTTCTTTCAATTGTTTACAGGATAAAGGGCAGGTAGCATCTTCGCATCCGTCAACTCCTATCAAATAATCTTTGTTTTTAACTGGATATATGTGAGGCAATCAGTGGCTTCTTTTATTTTTATGCTTTTTTTTAGAATTATATTCTTGTTTTGGAGATGATTTAACAAATTGCAGTGTTATTTAAAAGCTGTGTCAATTGCGCTTTCTAACATTGCAGTTTTGACTTTGTACAGCGCACAGGCTATAGAATCAAAACAGCATTGCATATGCTTAGTTCGGTGCATGAAGCCAAAACTGCTCTGTTAAGATATTTACCCAGATTTGAACTGGGTTTGTATTATCCTTGCATCAGATTTTTAACTATTGGTGATTAAATAATAATAACTCAAGTTCATGAAATAAAAAAAACTCAATTGGAAATTTCTTATTTTCTATTGGAATTTCAATTTTTATTTCTTGCTTTATCAGTTCTATTGAAAATATTTTATCTGATTTTTGCATCTCAAGTATAAAGCATTTATCTTTCATAATAAGTTGATTTTGTAAATAAAATAAAATAAAGGTCCTTTTTGCAATTTTTTACATTTTTGCCCCCCTAATAACATGAATTTCTAATCTAAAATAGTGCTTTTACATTCATAAAAAAATTGAAAAGATATTTAGCAAAAATATAAAATCAGTATTGTTCATTTTTTTCATTTTTCTATTTTATGAATGAACCGATTGATCACCTTCTTCCTTCTTTCTTCTCACATGCTATTAGATTATCATCTATCATAATGCTAATTAATCATAAGTCATTGAATAAACTTATTTACATGGAAAAGAATGTTTTAGACTTTGCACTCGATGTTGCTTGACGACACGAGTTTATATACCCTACAACACGGCCTTCGATTTGGTTCTCGTGAACATCAATCATGATCACGTGCTGTTACATATCGTGGGCGTCTGGACAAACGATCTCCGATAACGTGATCAATTTCATCTTGCGAACTTTTTATTTTTTTTATTTTTTTTGGCAATGGTAAATTTGTTTTACGTTGATAAATTTGTTCAAAATGCACATACAATAACTAATTTATGTCTTTTGATATTATTGGAAAATGTAATTAAAGAATAAGTAATATTTAGTTTTCTCCAATATTTTGTTTAGTGAGAACTAAAGACTAGAATTGGAAGATAATAATTTTTTTTTTCTTATCACATATAGGTATCATATGATTGAAATGTTGTCAAGTATATAGAAAATAAGCACGCCAAATTTATAAATATTATGACACCTTAATCACAAAAAAAACTTGATCACAAAAAAAGTATGCTCATTCATTCAAAAGATGTGTTATTCTATCATATTAATCATATTTAGACATGTTAAGTGTCATATTTTGACACGTAACGTGTTGTGTGTACTCCAAACAAATACCAATAGCTATCCCTTGCTCATACGCTCTGACATATTTTTCGATAATGCTGAAATTTCCATAATTAAAAGGTTATGAGGAGTGGCGGAACCGGATTTTCAAATTAGAGGGTCAAATGTAAATGGATCAATCACATAAAATTTTCTTGCTGCAGAGAGAGTTAATATTACATTACTCATAATATTAACTTTAAATTATATAAAATAAGATACAAGTATAATAGTTTTAAAAATAAAAAAAGATCAATTAATTCCATTTGTTTCATGTAGAGGCACATGGCTATGTTATTTCTCATTTTACATATAGTACGCACGAATGGACGGTACTTAAATATTTTTGTATGGTCAATTATGCATGCAATTGTTCCATTAAACAATGAATTGGACCAAAAATACTTATTATTGCTTTCAAAAGAAAACCTGCCAGCAACAAAACTTCAGTTTAGCATAATTTTTATCGAGCCATTCATAGTGATTTTATAATTTTAATAAACTTGTGTTTCTATCATGTATGTTAGAGGTAGTTCGTGACTCACTCGTTTTCAGCTCAAATATAAGGAAACACTCAGGATTTGTTACTCAATTAGCATGTAATTATTAAAATATTTATTACTGTGAGCTTTCTATAATTATACCTTCTCATAATAAAAACTTCTGTAAATTCCAATATTTATTTCTTTTTAAATGTCAGACGGATAAAAATACGGATGTGAATAAAATTTGGATAATTAAAAATAAATTACTAATTTACATTAGAGTAAAAAATAACATCTAAATAATAAAAAAAAATTAAAGAGTCTTGAATCAGTTGCATTAGAATTTTGACTGTTATTATGTATATGTAGTTTTATCAATCAATTTAAAAACAAAGATACTATTTTGACTGTTATTATGTATATGTAGTTTTATCAATCAATTTAAAAACAAAGAGTATCTTTGTTGTTGAACCGTGGTACCTTTTGTTTGACTACAATAAGATATCGTTTTGAGTGTTATTACAATCTCCACGTGACAATCACGTGACAGCAACCATCTTGCATTTTAGTTTTTAGGTTTCTTCAGTAGCGTTGTGTTTTAAGATTTGAGAATCTTTATTGGGTCTTGATTCTTAGTCAGGCCACCGGCCCACTGTCATAGAAGAGAAACGAATTCATATCACCTAAAATACATTATTTTTTTGGGTTTGAATCTGATCTGTTCATTACATATTAGCAAGAATCTTAAATGATCCATGTGCACTAAAAGTTTGGACTGCATTGATCCGAATTATGATCAGACAGACTATATTAAAACACAAACGGTGAGGTAATGCAGAGGATCCAGACTCAAAGAGAGTAGGTGCATCCCCACACAGATCCGCCACGGTTTTTGAATAATTTTTGAGCTTGGAATTTGGATCATCCAATTAGAATTTGATTCAATTCAATTAATTTGAATATTCCATTAAAACAAACAATCCGAATTGAAACTCAAATTTTGAGTTACTTCAGAAGAATTAAAACAAACAATAACGAAGATTTACAGGTTGATGGATAGGGGTGCTAATGAGCCGAGCCGGTTCATGAGCTAATGAGTTGAACAGCTCAATAAATTGCATCAAGCCAGGCCCTAAACTAAATAAAGTCCGAACTCGGCTCGGCTCATATTTTATCACTCAAACAGGGCTGAGCTCGAGCCGAGCTGAGCCGGCTCATGAGCCAATGAGTTGGAGGATATGCATATGAGGTTTATGAATTTTAGAGAGCTATGGTAATATTCCATGTTGAAGCTATGCAAAATGAAAACCATTTGTTAATTTTTAGCATGTATTTAGAGATGGTTATCAAATTATCTTGTGTCAGAGTGATATGTTGTTTGTATTTTTTTTTCTAAAATGCTTGGTATTAATTTGAATATTTCTAAATGATATGTTAAATTTTTTAATTGTAGTGAATTTTTGTATTTTAGTAGATTTTACAAACCACGTGAATGTTTAGTTTTAGTGTTATAATTTGAACTTGAAATGTGATATAACGAAGATTTTAATGTTTAGTTTTAGATAGTATAACGGAGCTCATGAATGTTTAGTTTTTGTGTTATAATTACAAAGCACATGAATGTTTAGTTTTAGATTTTAATGTTTGTTTTTCTAATGCTTGGCATGAGTTGAGTTCGCGAGTTATGAGCGGAGTTTGAGTCGAGCTGAAGGCTCAAACAGATCAAATTCAGCCGGGTTTTTTTCTTCAAGACCTAGCCGAGTCCGAGTTGGGCCTGTTTAGTTATATGACGAGCTGAGCTGAGTTTTGAGCTAAGCTTGGCTCATTAGCAGCCCTATGAATGATGGAGGCTCTAGATTCCATTAATACGGACACCAGAGATGTCAAAAATTACAAAATATAAAAGAGAAAAAATAAAACTAAAATAAAATTCGAAAATTGAAATTCTAAATGAAAATCCATAAGTTTTATCTTTAGTGGGGTTCGAATTTTTATATATTTTCAATTTAACTTGCAATAGTTGAATTATGATATTTTAGTAAGTTTTTGTTAATGTTATGAATTATATATGGAGCCAATATAATGTTTTTCTGCAATTTTTACTCATCTCTTTATTAATGTTACAAGGATTCTGATAGTGAGCATGGGTACCGTTTAACTGGAGATGTCCAATTTGATGAGGCAGTGATGCTGGCAACTGCAATGAAGGACTTTAGATCAAGTGCCAGATTTGTTTACATCTAAATTTTGATTCTTTTTTGTTATTCCTCTTATGTTTTTCTTTTTCATCGGTTTATGTTGTTGTCTAGGAATTAGTTCTTGATATGGAAGCTTATTAATTTTCAGGTTCTTGTTCTCTGATCTTTTTGTACTACACAGAGGTTTAATAAGAAATACGATGTTTTCTTTTTTTTGTTAGTCTTCCATTAGCCTGTTTAAATCCTACTTTTATTTTTTTAAATGTGTTGTCATTATTCTGCATATATTTAATTAACATTAACATAATTTGTGTGGAAACTCTAGATGAGATCATTAACATTAGGTGTTACTATACATCAGTATATAAATATTCAGCATAAATGCAATTCACACATTACAATATTCTTATTTAATTGAGTGTTACCATATCCAGAAACTGTAGATGAGCATTAAGTTTTGACTTTTAAGTTTTAAATTTTGAGTTATTAAATTTTTAAAAATGGAGGCATTTGAACCCTCCTCTAATTATATTTAGATGGAAAAATAACTAATTTTGAAGTTTTGATGAAAAAAATATCTAATTGAAAAACTTATGATGAGTATATATCTAAATTTCTCTTGATTAAATTTTTTTGGATGTTGTCCCTTTGAATCTTAGCATCTGATGAAATATGAATTCTGAAATTCTATGCATGCAAGATCATGAGATCTTCAAGATGATTCCGTCGTAACATTTGATTGTTAGATGTCACAGTCCGAATAATATATTTTGGGATTTTCACATACATATCCAGTCGCAGAACATAGTTCAATTGAAAGGTGCTAAGCCACTCCTGTAAATTGATTTTTATTTTTTATTTTTGTCCTTTAATTTTTTTGCTTTTTACATAAATTAATATTACTGGTCCCACTCATAAAATAAAATTACGTGACACCTATTTATCTAACTCTCTGTCACAATTTTCTAGTTCAGCCCTATCCATATCTATAGGATCTATGATCGTATAAAATATATTATATGTGGGTAAGTTCAAAATAAAGCAACAAATATTTTTTTTTATTAAGGGATTTTGATACATTCTAATATTTTTTAAATGTTAATTTCAAGAATTGAATATGTGTTTTTTCATAAACCTAAAGTTTGATTACCGTAAACTTAATTAAATATTTGTATAAGGAAGAATGTTCAATTTGTTCAAAAAATAAGAAAAAATCTAACATCTATTTAGCAACAACACGTCAGTACATACATTTAATGAAAAATATGTTCAATTTTGATAAAATCGATCCGTAAATGCTTACTATATCCGTATAAGAAAGTGTGAATCGCAACCTTTTTTTGTTTTTTGGTAATTGTTGGTTCCTACTTCCTACATCCTAATATAAAATTTTGAGTAAATATTGTTGGTTCCCAATTATATATTATATTAGAAAATTTGTTGCTTGCAATTTCTCTTTCTCCATTGCTACTTCGAAATAGGAACTTAACCAGCAAATTCATATCGTTGCTCTTGTTGTTCCTAATGATTAATTACCCCCATTATTTGTATATAAGCAATGCGCGTCCAACCTTGTAAATTTATTTGATTTGGTTCAAATCAATATTGTATTCTTATGTATAAAAACAGCCAATTGATGATGTATAAAAACAGCCAATTAATATCAAAGCTCAGTTGGTAGAGCGCAAGGCTCTTAACATTGTGGTCGTGGGTTCGATCCCCCACGGTGGTAGAGCGCATTTGTTTTGTTAAAGTTTACTTGTGTAATTTTACGGGCACTAAAATTTAAAGGCGGCCTATCTGACATTCTGAGCCCATATTTATTTGTTATTGTAATATACGTACCTTTACAGCACTCGCCACGAGAAAATGCTGATAAATAGATGCAATTGTGATTCACCTGGCCTGTAAAGGCCCAATGTTGATCACGACCGGTTTATTGCGATAATCAATAAGCTGATCGAGTACAAACGGTAGGTACCCCAATGCATAACGGTGAGTTCAATTTATTTTCAAGTGATAGCGACAGCTGCTTACATTTCTTTATCATTAAGTAGTTATTTCTCACCAACAAACCTACATTAATTGTAGCATTGATTTTCTTTCCATTGAGATGTGTAGTGCTCCTTCCACTACTGATTTCCAGTTGCACTTCGCATATTCTCATCGATTGATCCCTTTATTTCTACGTAAATGATCTCATCTAGAGTTTCTAGAGTCACGTAATGTTTTACACTTCGCATATTCTCACTACTGATTTACAGTTGCCTAAGAGAATACTCCAATATATAAATATGCAGCCTAAATGCAATTCACACATTACAATATTCTTATTTAATTAATTGAGTGCATATCAAACGTCTTTCAATTGAAATACTTAGACTATCCCCCCACCCCTAATTTGTTAATAGAAAGAAATAACATTCGTCATTACAAAATATATACTACAACACCATAAATTACCACTGCTATCCAAATTTGACTGATAATACATATTTATTTAGTGGAGCCCTTCTTCTCTTTTGATCCTTTTTTTTCTCTCTATGGCCTAAGCACCTTTGTTCGTGCTGAGTTCAACTCCTTGGTAACATCTTTGATCGAAATGCGTTCTTTTGGAGACTCTTTGGTGCACATAAGCCCGCATTGAATCACTGAAACCAAACAACTATAGACATTTTCAGGTGCATACAGATTGTGTTCTCCATCAGTTTCAGAGAATAATTTGGGGTCGACTATATCCATGACTTGGTCGGGGAAAGCCATCTCAACTTGCTTCTGAAGGCTCAAACCATCTCTGATTCTCTCATCGGTTGGACTTACTCCAGTGAACAACTCAAGCAGAAGAACACCGTAACTGTAGACATCTCCTTCTACCGATGGCCGACCACCCATCCCATACTCTAGACAATGAAAAGTTAATAGTTACAGCCCTAAATTTAGTACAGAAGCATACTGAACTGTGACTCTATCTATTAACATTTGTATAATTCACCTAGTTTTTCAAACTTGGGCTCACATGATGGTGCATATATTTGTGTATTTTTTTGCCCAACACGGTAAATTAAAGAAGTATACAAAGATAACAAAATTAAGTCTCAATCAAGTCAGTATAAATGAGGCAACATACATTTTTTCCTTCAGCCTCGCTAGTGGAACAAACTTGGCCAAACTTTTCCTTGAACCTTAACAAAGTCTATGAATAATTTTCGTTGCAGGGACATACTAAAAAAAGTACTTATTAAATAAGAATCTCCGCTATATATACCTGGAGGAATGTAGCCAATAGAACCTTTGATTCCACCGGTGCTCGACATTGATTGAGAAGGCATGGTATCAGGTCGAACCAAAAACCTTGCTAATCCAAAATCACTCACATGTGCAGTCATATCATCATCCAAAAGTACATTACTAGGTTTGAGATCACAATGCACGATTGGTGCAGGTAAATGGTAATGGAGATAATCTACGGCTGCCGCCACATCAAATGCAATGTTCAACCTCTGGGTGAAGCTGAGGCTTCTGAATGGCCCATCTGTACATGCATTTGGATGCAACCATGTGGCCAAGCTACCATTTGGCATGAACTCAAAAACCAAAGCCTTGAAATCATTACCTTGGTAGTCTATGCTAGAGCACAAACTTAGCACTTTTATAAGGTTCCTGTGTCTCACATTTTTTAATGCCTCACATTCAGAGAAGAAACTTCTAGAAGCACTGTGTTTCTCAAGGTTTAGCACCTTCACCGCAACGGTTGTCACATTCTCAAAGCTCATAACGGCTTTGTAAACTTCTCCAAATGAACCTCTTCCAATTAGATTATTCGGGGAGAAATTTTCAGTAGCTCTAAGAAGGTCAGTGTATGAAACAGGCTCTAACCCATATTTCAAAGCTTTATCAGATTGTGGTTTGTTTCTAGGGTTGTTTCTAGTATAATAAATCACTAACAAGCAAATGATTGCAATTATGCAAATAAAAGAACCAACAATTGAACTTATGAGCACCCTGTTTCGTCGAGAGTGATGTCTCTGTGTGGAAGGCTGTGAGATGCAATGTGACAAATTCATTTGAGGTACTCCACCACAAAGCTTTGGATTTCCTCTTACATCTAGACCACTGGCATTCATGAAAATGCCTTCTTTTGGTAATTCCCCCTCGAAATTATTGAAAGAAATATTCAAATATTGCAAGTTCATTGTACCCAGGAATTCAGGGACTTGACCAGAGAGCAAGTTGTTAGAGACATCAAGGTTTTGCAGCCCTTTTAGATTGCTCAATCTGGTTGGAATTGTTCCTTGGAACAGATTGCTATCAAGATAAAGGGCTTGAAGTATCTGGCATCCATCAATTGTGCTAGGAATCTCTCCACTCAACTTGTTATTCGAGATATCAAGTGATTGCAGGTTTTTCAAGTTACCAATTTCTGGTGGCAAGATGCCAGTTAGATAATTGTGTGACAAGTCCAAACTAACAGAAAGAGAAGGAAGACCCATGATTTCTTTGGGAATTTCACCTATCAACTTATTATTTGAAATATTAAGGAGGTCTAATAATTTCATGCTACTTAATTCTGGTGGTATACTCCCTTCTAATGCATTATTTTCTAGATATAGCTGGGTCATTTGGGTGAGGTTGGTAAAAGTTGCTGGGATTTGACCTGAAATCATGTTTATACTCAGATCTAATATTCCCAATTTGGAAAGATTACCAATTTCTACTGGAATGGTGCCACTCAAAAGCATTCCGCCTAGGCCAAGCACATTTAAGTTATTGAGTTTTCCGAGCTCTGCTGGTATGCTTCCTGAAATTGGGTTATTAGACAGTGAGCGTGCAAGAAGACTAGTAGAAAGATTTGTTATAGAACTAGGTAAAACTCCTTGTAGTTGGTTGTTGCCAAGATATAACTGTTGTAACAAAGTACAATTGGTCAAAGCATCCAAGAAACTCCAGTCAGGTGGTCTCTTGACTTCTAGTTGATTATCGTCCAAAAGGACATTCTGGAGATCTTGTAAGGCTCCAAAGCCAGATGGTATCACACCAGTGAAGTAATTAGTACTTAATGCAACATAAATAAGAGCAGAACAATTGGATATGGATGGTGGGATTCGTCCTTTGAGTTGATTGTTATATAGGAATAGATGTTTCATAAATAAGAGCAGAACAATTGGATATGGATGGTGGGATTCGTCCTTTGAGTCAATTGGATATGTAACCGGGTCATATTTTGGTAACTGTAATAGAAATTTATATTTCTATTTATATCCTGACCGTCTGATCAAAATCCGGTCCAAAATAGAATGTACGAGGCTTTTTCAGGGTTTGTGCGAATTCTAATCAGACATACCTAATCTTTAAGCATAATTTCTTTATGAGCAGGTTACAGTACCAGTTGCAGTCAAGGATTCCAATATCAGGTTCTTTTGCTATTGAGCTGATCAATCACTGTGCATGCACACTATCTACTGCCACAGTTTCAGTTTGTAAGGGTAAGTATAATTTTTTTTTATTTCTATAGTTTAGTTATCTCCAGTAGGAGTAATTGGTTTGTTGGGACATAAATTAGGCTGGTATTAGAATTCTTATTCGTAATTTGTTAGAGGCATCAACTCTGGTATTTGTCCAGTTGTACCAAATCTGGATACCTCACCTTTTTAGTGTTCTGTAGGAATTATGGGGAGAAGCATGGGGATGAAGTCAATTGGCCTTGGATTGACGAGAGCATCTGGCACACAGTGTCGGGTTTGAATGCTCACGGTGATAACTATGGCCTCGGTGCTCTAGGTAAAATACACTTTCCTAAAAACTATAAATTTATTTTTGAATTTGTAAGTAGTAATAATTATCTTAATTTTTTGATGTTCCAGTGAAGACAAGATCCATGATTCGTACGAGTGGGTCGAGCAGTAGCCAGTCTTCTTCGCAGACGATTTCTTCAGCACCGGTGCCTCAAAGTTTAACACAAGACCAAATAAATGTGATATCTAGTCAGGTTCTTGCCTCGGTTGAAACAAAACTCGACCAATTTTTCAAGAGGGTGAATAAGAAGTTAAAACTTATGGTTTCACATTCTTTGACTAATCAGGTACCTTATAGATAATTCTTGTTTTTGCTCAAGCCTAGTGTATGGTACGGTATAATATGATGCCCCAGCTTTGATCACCACGTTTTTTAATTTAATTATCAATATTTTACACATGACATGACATTTAGAGTTTGAATATATGTTCATGGAGGTTTACACATGCATCTATGAGTTTCTCACAATCTTATATACTTAACTCATCAGTTTCTACACAAGGTTCTAATTTGACTGACAATTTTACCCTTTTCTGACAGCCCATCTTTGAAAAATGATTGTGGTTAATTGGCTACAAAGAAATTTTGGTTCTTTATATGAAAATGATTGTCTGGTCATGAATTGTATGCTAACAAATTATCAAAAATTATAAAGGTCCAGAACTCAGTGGAATCCACTGTTTTGTGAAGGTCAGATTTGTGCCAGCTCACTGTTTTTTTGTGAAGTTTCTTCTTTGCTACCTGAGATTTCAGTAATTACTTAAAAATCCTAAAAAGTTCCAATAAATGGGAAGTTTGGTACTGGGTATCATAACTTTTTTTGGGTGAACAGATTAATATTAGATATGGACATCTTACCCTGAAATTATGAATTTTGAAATTTTTGGTAAAAGGGATCTGACATGACCAGAGGTTCACCAACAGTTGTAATTAGGAATAGTCTGATTCAAATCAAGTCGGATCAAATTTGAAGCATGTGTGATGCCTTACCATTTTTAGGAACTTTACCTTGTTGGTTTGAATCAAAATTAAGTTAATTGATTCTAGCTGATCCAATTAATGTATATATATATATATATGCTGATATGCATACATTCTGTCAATTCCCCAGTGAAACATATATACATTTTAGCACAGATCTAGAGTCCAGTGTTGCTTATAGTAGAAATTAAGATATGCATTTTTCTTTTTCTTTTTCTTTTTGTTACTTGTAATCCACCTTTTATTGGATCCAATTCTGATGCAAAATGCAGCATAATTAAGTCTGAATTTTGACTTAATTCCTTCAAAAAAATGTACATAATTGATTAGATTTTTCTATTATTGACAGGGAAGTTCGAGCTCGCACCATACATCGATGCTCAATATCGAGGATGACGATAGTGACGACTCAGATGACGATGTTTGATGTTATTTGGTTGGATGTGTGATGCTTAGATGTTTTGTATTAGATGTTATTTGGTACGATGTTTGATGCTTAGATGTTTGATGTTACTTGGTACGTTGTTCACTTGTTCGATGCTTAGATGTTATTTTGTGCGATGTTTGATGTTTTATGTTTAAAAAAAGATGTTTGATGTTATTTGATATCTTGTTATATGTTGATATTAAAAGGTAACGAAACACACGATATTAGATATTGGATGGAATTATTAGAAAAATAAATGACAAACAAAACCATCAGCAGCGTTTAATAGATGGTTGCTGAAAACAAGTATCAACGGCCGTATTTTAAACATTAGTGACTAAATAGATGGTCGCTAAAAAAAGATATCACCGACCGGATTTTAAACATTAGCGACTGAAAGTTGGTCGCTGAAAAAAGGTATCACCGACCGAATTTTAAACATCAGCGACTGAAAGTTGGTCGCTGAAAAAAGGTATCAGCGACCGGATTTTAAACATCAACGACCAAAAATTGACGCTGAAAGCCTCTAAGATGACGTCAGCAAACACTATTAGCGACCCACAAAATCGGTCGCTGAAAATGTATCAGTGACCGGGATGACGTCAATCAGCGACCAGTGACATCATCACGCGAGTATCAGTGACTGGCCATCTGCGACCAAATTTGGTCGCTGATGAGTATCAGCGACCAGCACAGTTATTATCAGCGACCGCATTTCCGGTCACTGATACTCTTTTTTGCTGTAGTGCAAGGAAAGGAGATACCTCAGGTTTTTGCATAAAATTTATATAAATTGGTTTATAATTTAAATTATATTTATGGGCAACAGCACTTGAGTTAATTCAAATTTTGTATGAATTTTATGTTCTTTCAATTGTTTACAGGATAAAGGGCAGGTAGCATCTTCGCATCCGTCAACTCCTATCAAATAATCTTTGTTTTTAACTGGATATATGTGAGGCAATCAGTGGCTTCTTTTATTTTTATGCTTTTTTTTAGAATTATATTCTTGTTTTGGAGATGATTTAACAAATTGCAGTGTTATTTAAAAGCTGTGTCAATTGCGCTTTCTAACATTGCAGTTTTGACTTTGTACAGCGCACAGGCTATAGAATCAAAACAGCATTGCATATGCTTAGTTCGGTGCATGAAGCCAAAACTGCTCTGTTAAGATATTTACCCAGATTTGAACTGGGTTTGTATTATCCTTGCATCAGATTTTTAACTATTGGTGATTAAATAATAATAACTCAAGTTCATGAAATAAAAAAAACTCAATTGGAAATTTCTTATTTTCTATTGGAATTTCAATTTTTATTTCTTGCTTTATCAGTTCTATTGAAAATATTTTATCTGATTTTTGCATCTCAAGTATAAAGCATTTATCTTTCATAATAAGTTGATTTTGTAAATAAAATAAAATAAAGGTCCTTTTTGCAATTTTTTACATTTTTGCCCCCCTAATAACATGAATTTCTAATCTAAAATAGTGCTTTTACATTCATAAAAAAATTGAAAAGATATTTAGCAAAAATATAAAATCAGTATTGTTCATTTTTTTCATTTTTCTATTTTATGAATGAACCGATTGATCACCTTCTTCCTTCTTTCTTCTCACATGCTATTAGATTATCATCTATCATAATGCTAATTAATCATAAGTCATTGAATAAACTTATTTACATGGAAAAGAATGTTTTAGACTTTGCACTCGATGTTGCTTGACGACACGAGTTTATATACCCTACAACACGGCCTTCGATTTGGTTCTCGTGAACATCAATCATGATCACGTGCTGTTACATATCGTGGGCGTCTGGACAAACGATCTCCGATAACGTGATCAATTTCATCTTGCGAACTTTTTATTTTTTTTATTTTTTTTGGCAATGGTAAATTTGTTTTACGTTGATAAATTTGTTCAAAATGCACATACAATAACTAATTTATGTCTTTTGATATTATTGGAAAATGTAATTAAAGAATAAGTAATATTTAGTTTTCTCCAATATTTTGTTTAGTGAGAACTAAAGACTAGAATTGGAAGATAATAATTTTTTTTTTCTTATCACATATAGGTATCATATGATTGAAATGTTGTCAAGTATATAGAAAATAAGCACGCCAAATTTATAAATATTATGACACCTTAATCACAAAAAAAACTTGATCACAAAAAAAGTATGCTCATTCATTCAAAAGATGTGTTATTCTATCATATTAATCATATTTAGACATGTTAAGTGTCATATTTTGACACGTAACGTGTTGTGTGTACTCCAAACAAATACCAATAGCTATCCCTTGCTCATACGCTCTGACATATTTTTCGATAATGCTGAAATTTCCATAATTAAAAGGTTATGAGGAGTGGCGGAACCGGATTTTCAAATTAGAGGGTCAAATGTAAATGGATCAATCACATAAAATTTTCTTGCTGCAGAGAGAGTTAATATTACATTACTCATAATATTAACTTTAAATTATATAAAATAAGATACAAGTATAATAGTTTTAAAAATAAAAAAAGATCAATTAATTCCATTTGTTTCATGTAGAGGCACATGGCTATGTTATTTCTCATTTTACATATAGTACGCACGAATGGACGGTACTTAAATATTTTTGTATGGTCAATTATGCATGCAATTGTTCCATTAAACAATGAATTGGACCAAAAATACTTATTATTGCTTTCAAAAGAAAACCTGCCAGCAACAAAACTTCAGTTTAGCATAATTTTTATCGAGCCATTCATAGTGATTTTATAATTTTAATAAACTTGTGTTTCTATCATGTATGTTAGAGGTAGTTCGTGACTCACTCGTTTTCAGCTCAAATATAAGGAAACACTCAGGATTTGTTACTCAATTAGCATGTAATTATTAAAATATTTATTACTGTGAGCTTTCTATAATTATACCTTCTCATAATAAAAACTTCTGTAAATTCCAATATTTATTTCTTTTTAAATGTCAGACGGATAAAAATACGGATGTGAATAAAATTTGGATAATTAAAAATAAATTACTAATTTACATTAGAGTAAAAAATAACATCTAAATAATAAAAAAAAATTAAAGAGTCTTGAATCAGTTGCATTAGAATTTTGACTGTTATTATGTATATGTAGTTTTATCAATCAATTTAAAAACAAAGATACTATTTTGACTGTTATTATGTATATGTAGTTTTATCAATCAATTTAAAAACAAAGAGTATCTTTGTTGTTGAACCGTGGTACCTTTTGTTTGACTACAATAAGATATCGTTTTGAGTGTTATTACAATCTCCACGTGACAATCACGTGACAGCAACCATCTTGCATTTTAGTTTTTAGGTTTCTTCAGTAGCGTTGTGTTTTAAGATTTGAGAATCTTTATTGGGTCTTGATTCTTAGTCAGGCCACCGGCCCACTGTCATAGAAGAGAAACGAATTCATATCACCTAAAATACATTATTTTTTTGGGTTTGAATCTGATCTGTTCATTACATATTAGCAAGAATCTTAAATGATCCATGTGCACTAAAAGTTTGGACTGCATTGATCCGAATTATGATCAGACAGACTATATTAAAACACAAACGGTGAGGTAATGCAGAGGATCCAGACTCAAAGAGAGTAGGTGCATCCCCACACAGATCCGCCACGGTTTTTGAATAATTTTTGAGCTTGGAATTTGGATCATCCAATTAGAATTTGATTCAATTCAATTAATTTGAATATTCCATTAAAACAAACAATCCGAATTGAAACTCAAATTTTGAGTTACTTCAGAAGAATTAAAACAAACAATAACGAAGATTTACAGGTTGATGGATAGGGGTGCTAATGAGCCGAGCCGGTTCATGAGCTAATGAGTTGAACAGCTCAATAAATTGCATCAAGCCAGGCCCTAAACTAAATAAAGTCCGAACTCGGCTCGGCTCATATTTTATCACTCAAACAGGGCTGAGCTCGAGCCGAGCTGAGCCGGCTCATGAGCCAATGAGTTGGAGGATATGCATATGAGGTTTATGAATTTTAGAGAGCTATGGTAATATTCCATGTTGAAGCTATGCAAAATGAAAACCATTTGTTAATTTTTAGCATGTATTTAGAGATGGTTATCAAATTATCTTGTGTCAGAGTGATATGTTGTTTGTATTTTTTTTTCTAAAATGCTTGGTATTAATTTGAATATTTCTAAATGATATGTTAAATTTTTTAATTGTAGTGAATTTTTGTATTTTAGTAGATTTTACAAACCACGTGAATGTTTAGTTTTAGTGTTATAATTTGAACTTGAAATGTGATATAACGAAGATTTTAATGTTTAGTTTTAGATAGTATAACGGAGCTCATGAATGTTTAGTTTTTGTGTTATAATTACAAAGCACATGAATGTTTAGTTTTAGATTTTAATGTTTGTTTTTCTAATGCTTGGCATGAGTTGAGTTCGCGAGTTATGAGCGGAGTTTGAGTCGAGCTGAAGGCTCAAACAGATCAAATTCAGCCGGGTTTTTTTCTTCAAGACCTAGCCGAGTCCGAGTTGGGCCTGTTTAGTTATATGACGAGCTGAGCTGAGTTTTGAGCTAAGCTTGGCTCATTAGCAGCCCTATGAATGATGGAGGCTCTAGATTCCATTAATACGGACACCAGAGATGTCAAAAATTACAAAATATAAAAGAGAAAAAATAAAACTAAAATAAAATTCGAAAATTGAAATTCTAAATGAAAATCCATAAGTTTTATCTTTAGTGGGGTTCGAATTTTTATATATTTTCAATTTAATTTGCAATAGTTGAATTATGATATTTTAGTAAGTTTTTGTTAATGTTATGAATTATATATGGAGCCAATATAATGTTTTTCTGCAATTTTTACTCATCTCTTTATTAATGTTACAAGGATTCTGATAGTGAGCATGGGTACCGTTTAACTGGAGATGTCCAATTTGATGAGGCAGTGATGCTGGCAACTGCAATGAAGGACTTTAGATCAAGTGCCAGATTTGTTTACATCTAAATTTTGATTCTTTTTTGTTATTCCTCTTATGTTTTTCTTTTTCATCGGTTTATGTTGTTGTCTAGGAATTAGTTCTTGATATGGAAGCTTATTAATTTTCAGGTTCTTGTTCTCTGATCTTTTTGTACTACACAGAGGTTTAATAAGAAATACGATGTTTTCTTTTTTTTGTTAGTCTTCCATTAGCCTGTTTAAATCCTACTTTTATTTTTTTAAATGTGTTGTCATTATTCTGCATATATTTAATTAACATTAACATAATTTGTGTGGAAACTCTAGATGAGATCATTAACATTAGGTGTTACTATACATCAGTATATAAATATTCAGCATAAATGCAATTCACACATTACAATATTCTTATTTAATTGAGTGTTACCATATCCAGAAACTGTAGATGAGCATTAAGTTTTGACTTTTAAGTTTTAAATTTTGAGTTATTAAATTTTTTAAAAATGGAGGCATTTGAACCCTCCTCTAGTTATATTTAGATGGAAAAATAACTAATTTTGAAGTTTTGATGAAAAAAATATCTAATTGAAAAACTTACGATGAGTATATATCTAAATTTCTCTTGATTAAATTTTTTGGATGTTGTCCCTTTGAATCTTAGCATCTGATGAAATATGAATTCTTAAATTCTATGCATGCAAGATCATGAGATCTTCAAGATGATTCCGTCGTAACATTTGATTGTTAGATGTCACAGTCCGAATAATATATTTTGGGATTTTCACATACATATCCAGTCGCAGAACATAGTTCAATTGAAAGGTGCTAAGCCACTCCTGTAAATTGATTTTATTTTTTATTTTTGTCCTTTAATTTTTTTGCTTTTTACATAAATTAATATTACTGGTCCCACTCATAAAATAAAATTACATGACACCTATTTATCTAACTCCCTGTCACAATTTTCTAGTTCAGCCCTATCCATATCTATAGGATCTATGATCGTATAAAATATATTATATGTGGGTAAGTTCAAATAAAGCAACAAATATTTTTTTTTATTAAGGGATTTGGATACATTCTAATATTTTTTAAATGTTAATTTCAAGAATTGAATATGTGTTTTTTCATAAACCTAAAGTTTGATTACCGTAAACTTAATTAAATATTTGTATAAGGACGAATGTTCAATTTGTTCAAAATACGAAAAAAATCTAACATCTATTTAGCAACAACACGTCAGTACATTTAATGAAAAATATGTTCAATTTTGATAAATTCGATCCGTAAATGCTTACTATATCCGTATAAGAAAGTGTGAATCGCAACCTTTTTTGTTTTTGGTTAATTGTTGGTTCCTACTTCCTACATCCTAATATAATTAATTAAAATTTTGAGTAAATATTGTTGGTTCCCAATTATATAATATATTAGAAAATTTGTTGTTTGCAATTTCTCTTTCTCCATTGCTACTTCGAAATAGGAACTTAACCAGCAAATTCATATCGTTGCTCTTGTTGTTCCTAATGATTAATTACCCCCATTATTTGTATATAAGCAATGCGCGTCCAACCTTGTAAATTTATTTGATTTGGTTCAAATCAATATTGTATTCTTATGTATAAAAACAGCCAATTGATGATGTATAAAAACAGCCAATTAATATCAAAGCTCAGTTGGTAGAGCGCAAGGCTCTTAACATTGTGGTCGTGGGTTCGATCCCCCACGGTGGTAGAGCGCATTTGTTTTGTTAAAGTTTACTTGTGTAATTTTACGGGCACTAAAATTTAAAGGCGGCCTATCTGACATTCTGAGCCCATATTTATTTGTTATTGTAATATACGTACCTTTACAGCACTCGCCACGAGAAAATGCTGATAAATAGATGCAATTGTGATTCACCTGGCCTGTAAAGGCCCAATGTTGATCACGACCGGTTTATTGCGATAATCAATAAGCTGATCGAGTACAAACGGTAGGTACCCCAATGCATAACGGTGAGTTCAATTTATTTTCAAGTGATAGCGACAGCTGCTTACATTTCTTTATCATTAAGTAGTTATTTCTCACCAACAAACCTACATTAATTGTAGCATTGATTTTCTTTCCATTGAGATGTGTAGTGCTCCTTCCACTACTGATTTCCAGTTGCACTTCGCATATTCTCATCGATTGATCCCTTTATTTCTACGTAAATGATCTCATCTAGAGTTTCTAGAGTCACGTAATGTTTTACACTTCGCATATTCTCACTACTGATTTACAGTTGCCTAAGAGAATACTCCAATATATAAATATGCAGCCTAAATGCAATTCACACATTACAATATTCTTATTTAATTAATTGAGTGCATATCAAACGTCTTTCAATTGAAATACTTAGACTATCCCCCCACCCCTAATTTGTTAATAGAAAGAAATAACATTCGTCATTACAAAATATATACTACAACACCATAAATTACCACTGCTATCCAAATTTGACTGATAATACATATTTATTTAGTGGAGCCCTTCTTCTCTTTTGATCCTTTTTTTTCTCTCTATGGCCTAAGCACCTTTGTTCGTGCTGAGTTCAACTCCTTGGTAACATCTTTGATCGAAATGCGTTCTTTTGGAGACTCTTTGGTGCACATAAGCCCGCATTGAATCACTGAAACCAAACAACTATAGACATTTTCAGGTGCATACAGATTGTGTTCTCCATCAGTTTCAGAGAATAATTTGGGGTCGACTATATCCATGACTTGGTCGGGGAAAGCCATCTCAACTTGCTTCTGAAGGCTCAAACCATCTCTGATTCTCTCATCGGTTGGACTTACTCCAGTGAACAACTCAAGCAGAAGAACACCGTAACTGTAGACATCTCCTTCTACCGATGGCCGACCACCCATCCCATACTCTAGACAATGAAAAGTTAATAGTTACAGCCCTAAATTTAGTACAGAAGCATACTGAACTGTGACTCTATCTATTAACATTTGTATAATTCACCTAGTTTTTCAAACTTGGGCTCACATGATGGTGCATATATTTGTGTATTTTTTTGCCCAACACGGTAAATTAAAGAAGTATACAAAGATAACAAAATTAAGTCTCAATCAAGTCAGTATAAATGAGGCAACATACATTTTTTCCTTCAGCCTCGCTAGTGGAACAAACTTGGCCAAACTTTTCCTTGAACCTTAACAAAGTCTATGAATAATTTTCGTTGCAGGGACATACTAAAAAAAGTACTTATTAAATAAGAATCTCCGCTATATATACCTGGAGGAATGTAGCCAATAGAACCTTTGATTCCACCGGTGCTCGACATTGATTGAGAAGGCATGGTATCAGGTCGAACCAAAAACCTTGCTAATCCAAAATCACTCACATGTGCAGTCATATCATCATCCAAAAGTACATTACTAGGTTTGAGATCACAATGCACGATTGGTGCAGGTAAATGGTAATGGAGATAATCTACGGCTGCCGCCACATCAAATGCAATGTTCAACCTCTGGGTGAAGCTGAGGCTTCTGAATGGCCCATCTGTACATGCATTTGGATGCAACCATGTGGCCAAGCTACCATTTGGCATGAACTCAAAAACCAAAGCCTTGAAATCATTACCTTGGTAGTCTATGCTAGAGCACAAACTTAGCACTTTTATAAGGTTCCTGTGTCTCACATTTTTTAATGCCTCACATTCAGAGAAGAAACTTCTAGAAGCACTGTGTTTCTCAAGGTTTAGCACCTTCACCGCAACGGTTGTCACATTCTCAAAGCTCATAACGGCTTTGTAAACTTCTCCAAATGAACCTCTTCCAATTAGATTATTCGGGGAGAAATTTTCAGTAGCTCTAAGAAGGTCAGTGTATGAAACAGGCTCTAACCCATATTTCAAAGCTTTATCAGATTGTGGTTTGTTTCTAGGGTTGTTTCTAGTATAATAAATCACTAACAAGCAAATGATTGCAATTATGCAAATAAAAGAACCAACAATTGAACTTATGAGCACCCTGTTTCGTCGAGAGTGATGTCTCTGTGTGGAAGGCTGTGAGATGCAATGTGACAAATTCATTTGAGGTACTCCACCACAAAGCTTTGGATTTCCTCTTACATCTAGACCACTGGCATTCATGAAAATGCCTTCTTTTGGTAATTCCCCCTCGAAATTATTGAAAGAAATATTCAAATATTGCAAGTTCATTGTACCCAGGAATTCAGGGACTTGACCAGAGAGCAAGTTGTTAGAGACATCAAGGTTTTGCAGCCCTTTTAGATTGCTCAATCTGGTTGGAATTGTTCCTTGGAACAGATTGCTATCAAGATAAAGGGCTTGAAGTATCTGGCATCCATCAATTGTGCTAGGAATCTCTCCACTCAACTTGTTATTCGAGATATCAAGTGATTGCAGGTTTTTCAAGTTACCAATTTCTGGTGGCAAGATGCCAGTTAGATAATTGTGTGACAAGTCCAAACTAACAGAAAGAGAAGGAAGACCCATGATTTCTTTGGGAATTTCACCTATCAACTTATTATTTGAAATATTAAGGAGGTCTAATAATTTCATGCTACTTAATTCTGGTGGTATACTCCCTTCTAATGCATTATTTTCTAGATATAGCTGGGTCATTTGGGTGAGGTTGGTAAAAGTTGCTGGGATTTGACCTGAAATCATGTTTATACTCAGATCTAATATTCCCAATTTGGAAAGATTACCAATTTCTACTGGAATGGTGCCACTCAAAAGCATTCCGCCTAGGCCAAGCACATTTAAGTTATTGAGTTTTCCGAGCTCTGCTGGTATGCTTCCTGAAATTGGGTTATTAGACAGTGAGCGTGCAAGAAGACTAGTAGAAAGATTTGTTATAGAACTAGGTAAAACTCCTTGTAGTTGGTTGTTGCCAAGATATAACTGTTGTAACAAAGTACAATTGGTCAAAGCATCCAAGAAACTCCAGTCAGGTGGTCTCTTGACTTCTAGTTGATTATCGTCCAAAAGGACATTCTGGAGATCTTGTAAGGCTCCAAAGCCAGATGGTATCACACCAGTGAAGTAATTAGTACTTAATGCAACATAAATAAGAGCAGAACAATTGGATATGGATGGTGGGATTCGTCCTTTGAGTTGATTGTTATATAGGAATAGATGTTTCAAGTTTGGTAAAGCATTGCACATATCGAAAGGGAGAGTTCCTGTTGGAAATTTCAGATGGATAAAGAAACAAAAAACAGAGACTAGAGAATATTTGCTGCAGAAATAAACTCTTCTATTGCATTTATTTCGGATACAAAGTACATCTGAATATATAGCTAAACATTAATCTAAATAAGGACTCCACTAACCCAACTACATGCTATTTCTGCCTAGTGTAAATAAGGAAACCACTTTCTCCACTAACTACACTAATTATAGAACTTCTAATACAAACACACCTACAGACTCCTAATTTTGATACACACGTATTCTCCACTGTTTCTAATTTTAGTGTTACCAATTTTGGATCAATATTCAACACTCCCCCTTGATGCAAAATTGACTACACCAAGCTTCTTCCTCATGCTCTAGAACTTGCCTAGTGATAATGCCTTGGTTAGAACATCTGCCTTCTGATTTTCTGAATTGACAAATTTCAGCTCAACGATCTTCTCTGCAACTAGATCTCGGATGAAATGTAGGCAAATGTCGATGTGCTTTGACCTTCCATGGAACACAGGATTCTTCGTCATGGAAATGGCTGATTGATTGTCACAATAGATCGGTGTTGGCTGCTGCTGCACCTGTCCAACATCTTCTAAAATTCGCCTAAGCCACACTGCTTGACAAGCTGCTGAGTTAACTGCGATGTACTCTGCTTCTGACGATGAAAGAGCCACCGTTGCTTGTTTCTTTGAGCTCCAACTTATAGCACTTGATCCAAGGGAGAAAATATATCCAGATGTGCTTCTTCTATCTTCAGAACAACCTTGAGGGCGTTTCACCAATTGCCAAGTTCTGTTTTTCTCAATCGATTGCATTTCTTCTTGCATTGCATTGCGCCACTCTTGTTTTTCTGAGGCTTCTTCATAAGTTGTGGGATCTGCAACAAGGAGTACCTGGGTTGTTTCATACAGTTCTTGCAATGTTTTGAACTTCCTTGATTGCATCTCATGAATTGAATCTTCAACCGGACTGCTAGAGCTGCTGCTAGGTGGTTGTTCGTGTGGTTGATCTTGTGCCGCTATCTCTTCATTTTCTTCTATTAATTCTTCAACCTGGGTTTGTTGTACAACACTCTCCCACTGCCAACTTGCTTCTTCATCGAATAATACATTTCTACTCACAACAATTTTACCATTTTCTGGATTGTATAGCCGATACCCTTTGGATTGTTTACAATACCCAATGAAAATGCATTTTTCAGATTTTTCATCAAGCTTTGTTCTCTTTTGTGGATTGATTAGTGCATAGGCTATACTCCCAAATACCCTTAAATGACTTACTCCAGGTTTCCTCTCAAACCATGCCTCAAATGGGGTTTTATTCATAACAGCTTTTGTGGGTGAAACATTCAAAATATACACAGCAGTTGCCACTGCTTCAGCCCAGAATTTATTTGGCAACTTCTTGCATTTTAACATACTTCTTCCCATCTCTACCACAGTTCTATTCTTTCTCTCAGCAACCCCGTTTTGCTCGGGTGTGTATGGAGTGGTTAACTCACGATGTATCCCTTCACTTTCACAGAAATTTATGAACTCTTTTGATAGAAACTCACCACCCCGGTCAGTTCTTAACACCTTTAGCCTTTTCTCTGATTGTTTCTCTACAAATGCTTTAAACACTTTGAAACTATTGAATGCATCTCCTTTGCTATGTAGGAAATACACCCAACTCATTCTACTATAATCATCTGTGAAAAGAAGAAAATATTTGCTGCCTCCAAGAGATTCTGTTTGCATTGGACCACACAAATCCGCATGAACCAACTCAAGCACTTGAGTTGCTCTCTTGGCTTGGCCTTTTGGGAATGGAAACTTGGCTTGTTTACCAAATATACACCCTTCACAAACACCTATTTGGTTGATTTCGGGTAGGCCATAAACCATTTGCTTTTGGTTCAACAATTTCAGACCATTGATATTCAAATGGCCATATCTAAGATGCCATAACTCAGATTGGTTCAAATCTTTTGCAACCATTGCTTTTTCCTTTACATTTGAAACCTCCATGGGAAACAATTTATTGGTTGCCATGTTCACTTCTACCAATACTTGGTTCTTGGATTTTATTACACAAGTTTTCCCTTCAAACACAATTGAATAACCACAATCCATCAACTGCCCGATACTTAGCAGATTTTGAGACAAATCTGGAATATAATACACATTATGCAAGTATTTCATACCGTTTTCTTTGGTGTGCACTGCAACTGTGCCCTTGCCTTCTACTTGAATTAGCTTGTCATCACCAAGTTTAACTTCCAACTTGCATGTTTCATCCAAGTCTTCAAACAACTGCTTGAATCCGGACATGTGATTTGAACACCCGCTATCGAGAAACCAGATGCTGCTTGCATCAACTTTGTCAACCACGCTGCTGGCCATGAAGAGAGTTGGTTGCGTATCCTCCTCTTCTATATAATTTGCTTGACTCTCTTCTCTTTGCTTCTTGTAGCATTCTGCTTGGTAGTGCCCATACTTGTTGCAATAATAGCATTGAACATCCCTCTTGGAACCGTCGTATGAATTTGCTTGATTGCTTCTACCTCCTCTGCTGGAATTAGCCCGTCCTCTGCTGGGATTGTGGCTGCCTCTGCTGGAATTGTTTCTTCCTCTGCCTCGGCCTCTTGGGTAGCCATTAGATCTGCCTCTTGATGACTCCCCCTTCATGTAAAATGCCTTGTCGTCGCCTTTATCTTCAGCCTTTGACATCCTTGCTTCATGAGTCTGCAGTGACCCCATGAGTTCATCAAAGGTGTAGGTTGCTAGATCTTTGGACTCTTCGATTGCTGCTACCACATGATCAAACTTCGGTGTTAGGCTTCTCAACACCTTTGCCACCACCGTCTTCTCCTCCATGGTGTCTCCAAATGCTCGGATTTGATTGACCACCTCTTGTACTCTTGAAAGGAAAATTTGGACTGATTCTTCCTTGTTCATCTGCAATGTTTCAAAGTCCCTGCGTAGGCCTTGAAGTTTGATTGCCATGACTCGAGTACTCCCTTGAAATGCTGTTTTCAGGGTTGTCCATGCCTCCTTTGCGTTGGTGGCTGCTGCGATTTTCGAGAAGATGGTGTCATGCACTGCTTGTTGGATGAAAAACAGCGCTCGTGCATCTTTCTTCTGATTCTCTTGCGGATTAGGATCTGGATTAGGAACTCCATTTTCTATCAAGTCCCATAGGCCATGAGACTTGAACAAGGTCGTCATCTTGATGCTCCAAAAAGCATAGTTTTCGCCTTTGAAGAGAGGTATTGCTGGTTGTGTGACATTCACCATGGTGCTGCCGTTTTCTGCCATGAAAACGCCCCAGGGTTGATCAACCTGGCTCTGATACCACTTTGTTGGAAATTTCAGATGGATAAAGAAACAAAAAACAGAGACTAGAGAATATTTGCTGCAGAAATAAACTCTTCTATTGCATTTATTTCGGATACAAAGTACATCTGAATATATAGCTAAACATTAATCTAAATAAGGACTCCACTAACCCAACTACATGCTATTTCTGCCTAGTGTAAATAAGGAAACCACTTTCTCCACTAACTACACTAATTATAGAACTTCTAATACAAACACACCTACAGACTCCTAATTTTGATACACACGTATTCTCCACTGTTTCTAATTTTAGTGTTACCAATTTTGGATCAATATTCAACAGTTCCATCAAGCTGGTTACTGGTAAGTCCCAAATGATACAGTGCTGATAGGTTGTAAAGGGAGTGTGGTATTTTGCCCGAAATGTTATTAAGATAAACGTCAAAATACTGGAGGTTTGTAAGCTTCCCGAGTTCATCAGGAATGAATCCACTTAACATATTTTCGGAAAGAGCAATATCTGTTAAACTTTGAAGATTACCCAAGGAATGTGGGATGGAACCATCATGGTTCTGAAACTCGGAATCGGAATCGGAATCGGATACTTGACCGTGGAATCGGAATCGGGTGAATCGGCCGGAATCGGCCGAGTTGACTCGGTAACTCGGATTTTTTTGGCAGAAGCTTGCTTTGTACTAAAAAATAAGAAAAAATTGGTAAAAAATTAAATTGTCCAAAAATTATGTTAAGATAAAAAATTAAACTCATATAATCCTCTAGCATAAAGTAATATAATATTATACAAGTTTTACAAATTCACAATCAGAACACAAATTCTACTTCAGAAATTATGTCAAGCTAGCTGTATCAGCTCGTCGTCCTTTGTATTAAAAATGTAGAAAAAATTATTGTACAAAGATAATTAATTGAAAAAAATAGTAAAACCACATCTTACAAAAAAATAAACTACTGATATAATAAATAAATGGAAAAAATAAATAAATGAAATAAATATATGAACAAATTATAATTATCCGTGTGTTAACTTCTAACATGCATGTATATGAAATAAATAAATGGAAAAAAAAAAAAGATAAAAATTTAAAGCAACTAAGAAGAAATGGAGGCATCCAGTAATTGATTACTAGTGAAGAAGAAATAGCAAAAGGAAATAGAAAAAAAAAAGGAAAAAGAGAGGAGGTACGTATCACAGCTGTTGCCCACCCCTTCCTCTCTCTTATTTAATTTTATTCGGGCCCACACATGAGCCAATCAGGTCATTTCTTTCTTTCTTTTTGGTGCTACGTGCAGCCCACATATGAGCTAATCCCTTAACAGATGCCCTTCGTCTTCTCCAAAAAAACTTGTTTCTTCAAAAGTTTCGGTCTCCAAAAATAAAGCTTCATTCTAAAAAAAAAAAAAGCTTCGTTCTAAAAAAAAAAACTGTTCTCCAAAAGCTTCGTTCTCCAAAAGTTTCTTTCTCCAAAAGCTTCTTCTCCAAAAGCTTTGTTCTCCAAAAAAAATGCTTGACTCGGCTCAACTCGGTGTAAATCGGTTGACTCGGCTTGACTCGGCCTAAAAATCGGCTAACTCGGCCGAGTCAAGCACTGTTCATCCGAGTTTTGCCGAAAAACTCGCACGGGCGCGAAACTCGGGTGAAAATCGGATCGGTGACGGCCGATACCGAGTTGACTCGGCCGAGTTGACTCGGAATCGGCCGATTTTCCAAACCATGGGAACCATTGAATTCATTTTCGAAAAGATAAAGTTCTTGTAAGTTAGTAAGGTTTCCCAAGCCAGACGGGATGTGACCACTAATACTATTTTGGTCAAGATAGAGAAGTGATAGTTTGGTAAGGTTACCTAAGGTAGGTGGGATGGATCCTGTGAGATTATTGCTAGACAGTGCTAATGTTTGGAGCTGTGGGAAGAGGCCGAATTCCAATGGTATGCGTCCTGTGAGAATGTTATTCCTCAGACTGATTTTTTTCAATTCTTTGCATTGCGCTAAGTTAGATGGGATGGTTCCATGGAGATTATTATCTCTCAAATAAATAACTTCCAGATTTGAACAGTTACTTAGAGTAGATGGAATGCTACCATCCAGAAAATTCCTACTCAAGTTGAGAAAACGTAGCCTACCCAAGTTTCCAATCTCTACTGGGATACTTCCTCTCAGCTGGTTATCAGAGAGACTCATCCTTTGGAGAAACGTGAGGTTTGCTAGAGATGGAGATATATTACCTGACAATTGTTTGGAGTCAAGAACGAGAGCAGTCACTCTATCAGGATGGTGCCGGCCACACAAGATTCCTTGCCATTGACAGTGGTGCAGTGACTCGTTCCATGAGGAGAGGACTCCAAATGGGTCATCATGTATTTGGGACTTGAAGGAGAGAAGTGCTGATAGATCAGTTTTACTAGTGGTTACAATGGCAGCGAGAGAAAAGGAGGATAAGATTAAGAGACTTGAGAGGAGGTGAATAGTGAGCATGCTATAAAAACGTTCCATGATTTCTGTAATGAAGGCAATGGGTTTCTCTCTCACAGAGTGCAGCTCTTCTTATAGTTAAAGGGATAAGATTAAGAGACACAGAAAAATTTGAAAAATTAAAGGGACTGTTCCATTGCACCGATCCCCATATCCTCTTTAATTTTTGCGAATTTAGAGGGGTGGTGGTGGTTGGGTTTGACAGCATTTATTTTTTAATTTTTGCGAATTTAGATGGGATGGTTCCATGTTGATACTAATCAGTCCCCATAAATATCCGAATGGAATTCCATGGTTTGGAATGAAATTTTTTAATTTTTGGAATTTTTTACTATTTTTTAAGATGGATAGAAAATCATTGTTTTTTTAACAGTCAAAAAACAGTAATTTTGTAACCATCTTAAAAAAAGTAAAATTTTTTCAAAAAATATCAAATTTTATCCTCAAGTATATTTTAGTATGGATATCATGTTGCATGGTTCAGATCGACAATTTAGACTTTGAAAACGAATATATAAAATATGAGGTATGATGAGGTATGAAAGACACGAGACATTGGAACCCTCCTCTCTCTCTCTCTCTCTATATATATAGTTCCTTAAATGCTTCTATTTTTTTTGCCTCTACTATGCCTCTAACTTTAGAACTACAATAACTTAAGATATACAACTTAAATATTAAATTAAAACCATTAGATATTATCTATATCATTTTGTACATGCACACTTAAAATATCACGATATTTTGATTTTGTAATTAGTATCAACAGTTTGCAAAAATACACCGATATGGATAAATTATATATGGATGTTGATTTTTCAACTTGTGTGATTTTACAGTTTTATTTTGATATATAAATTTAAATTTTTTGTTATTAGAAAACTAAAAATAGAGATAGAACGGAGAAAAAAATAGAAGATTTGAACCATCCTCATTTTTAAATAATTTTTTTGTCCCCATCAATCACAAGTTCTTCAGTCTCCTACAACTAACGTTCAAACATTTGACCAAGGCACCATATTCCTGTGCTTCCTATTGGGTCAAGTAAATATATTAATAAACGATTTTTGAGCTAATATAAATTAAAGAGATTCATAATTTCAGACACAATATTGTGCAAAAATTTTACTCTTAGAACTATAAAAAATAAATTATCCAAAAAGGGATGGACTACTTTTTTTTTATATATAGAATGGCTCGATTTTTTTGTACAGAGGTCAAAGAGACCTATATTTGGTGTGAATGTGAATGTGTTTTTCCGCTTTGAATACTAACACATGTGAATGTGATAAAGGAAGAATGACTAGAGATCTGTACTTGGCGTTGATCAGCAAATGACTTGCGAATTTCTCCATAATAATAATTCCAGAATTTATTGCGGACATGTGTGGTCTTGTTTTTCTGTGGGACGAATACTTGAGTAGACCGCATCTCTTATGTTTTTATTCCAATTCCAGCTTTTTAACTTCTGTAATTAGCTATGAATTGGAGCTCTAATTTTCATATTATGTAAAGAGACTAAATCGAATATTTAGAGAACTTTTATTTTATTTTTGAGTTGGTCAGTAGTATAGTACCAGAATCAATAAAAGACATAGTATAGTACCAGAATCACTAAACACAAAATATAAACCAGCAAAGAGCAAAACACAGATGCTCTTTTTTTTCACAGTCCACCAAAATATAGTAATAGAAAAGGAAACTAAAGCTAAGCCTCCAAAGATGGGGCTGGGGTTAGATCCTATCCCTGGATCAGCACAAAATGTGTGTGAGCTATCCATGAGTACTCAATCAGCTGGGGAACCAGCCACTCCTTCAATCTGCTCTAGTGGAGCTTCTTCATCTGCAATCATCTGGAAATGTACCACCTGGTTATCAGTAGGGTCCCACACCCTCAAGGGGATGGCATCCAGATCAGCAGGCAGGAAATCATGTGCAGCAAGCTTAATTCTCTTATTCACATGTCCTGACCGGTATTCAAACACAGAAATTACAACCATAAGATATAGATCTTACTGATTTAATTGATGAAGCTTTAAAGATAACCTCATTTCTATGTTTCCATAAGGTCCAGCAAAATGCACTATAAACCACCAAGAATGCTAGCTGTTGTATTGTACCTAGAGTACAGGAATAATAAAAAATATCTGAACATGTATGCCAATTACTGAATAAATTCTGACATTGGCCATGCCAGAACCAAAGCTGTTTGGACAACTGGCATCTAAGAAACAAATGAGAAGTGGTTTCAGTTTTAGCACAAAATTGACAAGTGACACTAGTGGCCAACCCATTTTTTGTAATTGTTTTTTTGTAAGAATTCAATTATGAGATAATAACCACATAAAGATTTGAATTTTAGGTGGAACAGATATATCCCACCATATGACATACCTATTTTTATTAATTCCTCTAAAGTTCAACAATTGGTAAATAGATTGGACTGTAAATTTGTTTGAAGCTATCCTATCTGTAAGGTGAGTAAAGCTACTTGAACTAAGTGAAACTAAAATATCATGACATTCTGATAATAAAATACCAGTTAATCTTCTACAAAAATGCAATGCCGATCCCTATGAGTTAATAGCAGCCGTAATAGTGATATTGTGGGTAGTGCAAATATTGTATAATTGGGGGTATTTGGTAGCTAGACTGCAATTATCATACCATAATGAGTGCCAGAAAGATAAATGAGACTGATAACTTGGTTCAAATGTAATACTTATTTTGCCTAAAGAATCTAACTGTAAAATGCTTTGCCAGAAGGAAGAAAATGGTATAGGTGCTAATCCAGAATAATACATATATTGGATTACAGTTTTCCATAACCCCGGATAGAAAAAATCCTGGTATTTCCACCATTATTTTAACAATAAAGCTAAATTCATATTATGTAAGTCTAATATCCCTAATCCACCATGCTGTTTCAGTAAACATGTCTTAGACCAGTTGACTAAAGAATATTTTTTTCTAGTTCTATCACTACCTTGCCAAAGAAATCTATTTCTAATAGAATCAATCCTTTTAATAATAGTTTTAGGAGCTTTAAAAACTAATAGGGTGTATAATGGAATAGCTGAAAGCACTGCACTGATAAGGGTTAATCTACCTCCTAAAGATAATAGTTGTCCCTTCTATTGTTGTAATCTACTTTCTATTTTATCTACTAAAAAGTGCCAATCATCCATATTTAATTTCTGATATTTCAATGGTAAACCTAAATATTTGAAAGGAAATGATCCTATACATTAGAAACAAAATCCTCTTTATTTAACTATGGAAATCTAGATTGGATCTTTTCTAAAGAAATATTTTCTTAAGAATTCTGTTACATATATCCCAGTCACTGTTTGAGCCTCAAGTACCTGTGTGGGCTCTAGCTTCCACAAAAGATGCTCAAGCATACTGTCACGGCTCAGTTTGTTGATATTCCATCAAGGACCTAGCTAGATAACAACAACCAAATTGGAGTATATGATAGAGGTTTCTAATTTATTTGTATGTTTATTTGTAGGACCGGCTTTGGGGACAAGTACTCAGTCATGCCAGCCCAGGCTGATTTGAAACTGGGTGCTCTCCTCAAGCAATTCATGTGATATTATACTAACCCTACTTCATTGGTGTAGCTTATTCTAATTAACTTGTAAGAGTTATAGGTAATGACGTAACGATTTGGATTAAGGTCGTTGGCTGATTTGAACTGCTTAGGTTGAGACCATGACACATTTGGTCACGTTTCATCACATTGAATTATTTTTTTTCATAATTAAAGTTTGTTTGTTGACCACGTATCGTGTCGTGTCATATTGTGTAACGTATAATGATTAGGCCGGTTCATGTACTGTGTAAAATTTTTTTCGAGAGAGATCACGACACGTAAATGAACACATCACAGAACACACAAGTCACACCACATAATCATCACACATGTTGTATCGTGTTGTGATAAAACCGGTCATGGCATGACTTTTTACGTCTCCACTGATATTTTGTTTTATTTTGATTTTTCACAAAATAATTTCAACATAAAGTGACACGGTGGATTTTTCACAAAATAATTTCAACAGGGTTTAGAAAAAAAAAAAAATACAGAGCCCCTGTCGACCGACCCCGCTGCTGCCCGACCCCCGGCCACCCCGACCTTTCCTCTCTCTCTCTCTCTCTCTCTCTCTCTCTCTAGATCTGTTGCCGCCCGACCCCACCCCGGCCACCCTGACCTCACCGCCGCTAATTTAAACAATTTCCTATCAAAAATGGCATTGTAATTTTGTTTTTGGTTTCAATATTTTTGTGTTCATGTCACGGAAAAGGGAAAATATGCTCTGGTGCTTGTTTTCGAGGCAAAAGCATTGCAACTATCTGATTTTGAAAAGAGATAGGTGAGTTTGAACTCCACTTGTTACACTTCTCTGATGAAATTTGTAGCAATTGATATAGTTTGCCATCTAATTTCAAAGCTGATGAGAAAAGTAAAAAGAGAAGAAAGAAAACCTGAATTTTGTATTTTAGTAGAATTATTTCAATTTCAATAATATTACATCTCGGTAAACTGTCCATAGAATAAGGTGCTGATACTAAATTTCATTTTGGTTGCATAATTACATGTATCATGGTAAAATGTGGTTGATTTTAAATTATTGTGACGTGGTTATTTTTCCTTTTCAGCCAAAGTTCACGTCTTTCTTTGGGCCAGGGATCAATGCAGAATTCGTTAGTTTTCTTATTCCTTAATCCTTATTCCAAGAATTTAACACATTTTAATATATTTTTTGTATTATTTTCTTTTCTATCCAAAGGATCAAATCCTTATTACGGAGATTATAAACCAACAATGAAGGAAGTTAGAGTGAGGCTATGGTATATTTATTACGGAGATTTAAATAGTTCAGATCGATTGTTTGGACTTTTAAAATTGAGATATTGATCCATAGTACGAACCAATATGTGCTATTGCATAATACCATAGTCTCACTCAAAATTTAGTGCTTGAAATTCTTGCCGTAAATAATTAATTGTGTTTGCATTGGTTATTGTAGGAAAATGCGAGAATGATTTGTATGAAGTTCGTCTAGTTTCGGAAACTGCACCTTGTTTAAATTGAAAAATAAAATAAGACAACAGAGATCACTCTTCACTATACTTTGTTATACTAATTAGCAAGGTTCTTCCTTTTCCCTTTGTAATGTTGAAAAGTTTCTTATTTTAGTGTATGATTTTGTTCATAACAGTATAAATGATGAGCTAAGAAAGAATGCGTCAACTGTTGATTTGGAGCATAAAGGCTTTAATTTAGATTGTCATGTTTTAGATTTGCATTCCACTATAATAGTTGTATTTGGTGAACTATTTGGAATTGTTCATTGGTTTGAAATTTTAGATGAATATTGCTTAGATTTTTGGATGAACACGATCATGTTTTGGGATAATTTATTATTTGCAATAAGATAGTTTGTTGCTTGTGTTGCATATGAATGATAGTTTGTTATATTTGTTTGGTATATTTCGAACCAATTGGGGAAAAGAAAAATAAGAAAAAAAATCCAAAAAAAATACCCTTATGCGACCGATTTTGGGCCCATCAGCCACGTCAGCATATAACATCAGCGATCGATTTCATCGGTCGCTATAGGGGCATCTGCGACCGGTGACGTCAGCGGGGAGGGCATCAACGCCAGAACAACTGTGACCGACCCTTCTGTGACCAATTTCGGCCTTCTGCGACCGGCGCCTTGCCCTTCTGAGACCGATTTGGCCGGTCACATAAGGTTTGTCCTGCTGTAGTGGTTCTTACATTTTTAAAGTTCAAAAAGTCAATCCAAACCGTTAAATATTCAATCTATATTAACATGTGCTTGGATGGTGCAGCTGTGCAGCTGTGCAGGACTGAAATACAACACTAGTACGGTTCTGTCATATTGGATGGTGCAGCTGTGCAGGACTGAAATTAGACAACTAAGCTGTGTATTTCAGTATGTTAGGTGGTTATATTCAAAATTGTTGGTAAAGTGCCTGACTTAAAAATTGGAGAATCTAACATATATCACGATATAGTCCCTTGTTGATACCATGTTTTGGAAATCACTGTCGGAAAGATAGATTTTATTGCATTGATGATCGTTTGATATATGGGGGATGGTGTGACGTATATCTCGTGAATTAAAAGAGGAAGAGAAAGAAGACGGATATGTCCGCTATGGCTGCTACAAACTATTTTAGGCGGGTCAAATATTTAAATTTTTTGTTGGACTAGCTGTTATTTTTTTTAGTTTATTTAATGGAAGATGTAAATTTACTTAAGATATTTGTAGGGGTGTGTTTTCAAGACGTAGATAGAATGTACTGAAATGTATTGTATTTCTTTTTTTAGTTTTAATATATTTTACATTCGATACTTCTTTTTTTTCTATTCTGTCCACAAATATTTAAGAAGTAATTCCACAAAATTAACAAAAACAGCGTTTGATATTGTACAAATAAAGTACTCTATTTGTATAATAAACATTTGAAAATTATATATACTTATCTTAATAACTTTAGGGACTTTTCAATTTTCTTAATTTTATTCGTATTGGCCTGACTTAATTAATTCAGTATTGTTTGTAAAAGTGAAGTTTTCAGGGGCTGATCGATAGGCTAGCGATAATTTATACTTAAAACATCATCAGATAAATAAAAATGGAATATCCATCCTAGAACACCTTTGTCACCTTACAAATAAAAGAAAAGGTTTCTCCCCACCATTCTCAATCCCCCATTTTTACCCAAAATGTCCCAGGTCCACTTCGAACGCATATTAAAATTAACTGAACACCAATACCGACCTTTCTTTTATAAAGTTCCCAGATCGTCTCTTCACCCATCGCGAAAATGAAAATTTTTCGATCTGGTCCATGACTCTCTCCACAGCCTCCATCGATAAAATTTCTCTGACTCTCTCTGATCCTCACTCTATCCACAGCCTCGATCCATTGATAGATCAATAATCAGTCGCCATTGCTCCCACAGAACCATGGCGATGGAGGAGGCAACAAGGCGATCGCCATGGCGACAGAGGCGACCTAGGAGCTGTACCCTGTACCCGACACCTAGCTGATGTGGCACTTGCTCAACTTGATTCTATTCCAGTTGGTATTAATTTCTATATCAAGCTTCACTCTTACTAGTGAAAGTGTGTGTAGTGTGACAAATTTATGACTATTGATAGTAGAGCTTGACACTATACTAGGAGGTTCCTTGAGCATTGCTGGCATGTTATTCCTATTAAAGCCTATTTAAACTTTGAAAAACTTGAAGTGTTAAAAAGATGGTATTGTTCACATAAAAAGGATTTTTAAGCGAGAATATAAAAAATATAATGACAAAAAATCTACTAGAAGATCGCAAAAATTTGCTAATTGAAAAAAAACCGAGCCTGGCGGTTGAACCCCAAGAAACCCTGACCGAACCTCCAAAAGAACCCACAGAGATTGAGATCAACGCAGTGGTTGTTTCAAATAAAAATGAAGTGAAACAAGAGGAAGAGGAGATATCAGATCAGGTTAGAAGCGGGAGTGTGACTGGCGAGGGAAGTAGGACTTTTACCATGCATGTTTTTTGTAATGTATTGATGCATTATAATGTATTGATGCATGTTTTTTGTAAGATTGGTCAAATGAGAAATGCTGAAATGCTACTAGATGTTGTGCTTCATGATGGCATGCATCACATACAATATATTGTTAATGGGGCATTCAAGGCATGGTAAGGGGATGGCACTGATTTTGATACATTACTACTATGTACACCCAAATGCAATTTTCCATGCCTTTTTCTTCACAAATGTTAAATATATAACGCTGCTTTCTTTATTTATTTATTTTCAATATTATACTATTACTCATCTCGCACGGTACCTGAAATGTTGATTCGTGACATCCAAATTTATTTATTTTTGCTCAAATTCCAAAATTCGCCTAACTTTTTAACAAGTAGAGTACATGTGCAAGAACTCATTTTCTTATGATGAATTTATGCCTGGAAATCTTTCTCACTTTACAGGGGACGGAAGAAATAAATACTAAACTTTCCTTTTATGTCACTACTATATACTTTTTTCTTTTGTTTATTTTTATAATTTTGTTATGATACAGCTCAACAAACACAGTCAGGATAGAATAGTTAATACTGAGTAAAAAGAAGAAAAGAGAGAATTCAGAAGCAATCTTCCCTGACAAAGCTCACTCGCCTGCTCAGCGTCCATGCCAACCGTGCTGCCGCAGCTATCTGGTCTGACGGCACTTTAGAATCTAGTAATATTTTATATTCTTCTTCTCGAAAGTTTTGTATATATCTATTTTTGTTCCTTACCAAATTAATGATACAACATGTTGTGTAGTTACACCAATTTTTCCATACTGCCACATATATCACATTCTGGTACAGTGTTACTATTATGAGGTCGTAATATTACGTAAGATGATCTTAAAAAAATAAGTCGTGAAATTGTTCAATTAGACAATAGTTACGTATTTTAATTTATAAAATTACACTAAATTCATAATGAAATTCATAATGTTTCACTAACCCAACTGTTAATAATGATTTTCATCACTTCACCTAAAAAATTGAGATCTTATCAGGAACTGCTGACATGCCATTTTTCTTAATCAGAGAGTGGTGCAACTAAGAGAAAGGAAAAGGGAGAAGAGTGGAGATCTATTTGGAAACGGGTACATAGAGGCCCTTGTACCCCCAACAAGCTTCCTCCAGCCCCACCCAAGTAGTAGAGAGAGAGATTCATCATTTTTTGGTGGTACTTCTAGTGTTGTTATGTATCACTTCCTCTATCCACCAATATCTTTCTCATAACATTGGATCTCTTGTGATGTTTTGGATCACATTCTCCATCCACCAATCTCATTCTCACTCTGTTAGATCTCTTGTGTTGTTCTATATCACGTCCTCTATCCACAAATATCCATCTCACTCAGTTGGATCTGTACTGTTGTTCTTTATCAATTCTTCAATTCACGAAACTCTTTCTCACTCCTTTGGATCTCTAGTGTTGTTCTGGATCACCTCCTCCATCCACCAATCTCTTTCTCACTCCATTGGATCTCTAGTGTTGTTTTGGATAACCTCATCTATCAACAAATCTCCTTCTCACTCTGTTGGATCTCTAGTTTTGTACTGGATCACCTCCTACATCAACGAATCTCTTTGTCACTCCATTGGATCCCTGATATTGTTATGATCACCTCCCACATCCACCAGTCTCCTTCTCACTCCATTAGCTATTTTGTGTTATTATGGTTCACCTCCTTCTCACTCTGTTGGCTCTCTAGTGTTGTTCTGGATGACTTCCTCTATCCACAAATCTCCTTCTTACTCTGTTGGATCTCTAGTATTGTTTTGTATCACCTCCACCATTCAAGAATTTTTTTCTCACTCCATTGATCTTCAGTGTTTCTGGATCACCTCCTCTATCCACCAATATCATTCTCACTCCATTGGCTCTTTAGTGTTATTATGATCACCTCCTCTATTCACAAATCTCGTTCTCACTCTATTGGATCTCGAGTGTTGTTATGTATAACTCTTCCAGCCACAAATCTCTTTGTCACTCTGTTGGATCTCTAGTTCTACTCTGGATAATCTCCTCCACCCACCAATCACTTTCTCACTCCATTGGCTCTCTTGTATTGTTCTGGATCACCTCGTTCATCCAAAAATCTCCATTTCACTATGTTGCTTCTCTAGTGCTGTTCTGCATGACCTCCTCTATCCACAAATCTCCTTCTCACTATGTTGGATCTCTAGTGTTCTTTTCTATCACCTACTCAATTCATTAATCTCCTTTTCACTTCGCTGGATGTCTACTGTTGTTCTGGACCACCACCTCCATCCATGAATCTATTTGTCTGTTGGATCTCTAGTGCTACTCTAGATAATCTCCTCCACCCACCAATCTCCTTCTCACTCTAGCTCTATTGTATTGTTCTGGATCATCTCGTTCATCCAAAAATCTCCATCTCACTCTGTTGCTTCTCTAGTGTTGTTCTGCATGACCTCCTCTATCCACAAATCTCCTTCTCAATATGTTGGATCTCTAGTGTTCTTTTGTATCACCTACTCAATTCACTAATCTCCTTTTCACTTCGCTGGATGTCTACTGTTGTTCTGGATCACCTCCTCCATCTATAAATCTCCTTCTTACTCCATTGGCTCTTTCGTCTTGTTATGGATCACCTCCTTCATCCACAAATCTACTTCTCACTCCGTTGGCTCTCTAGTGTTGTTCTGGATAACTTCCTCTATCCACGAATCTCCATCTCACTTTGTTGGATCCGTAGTGTTATTCTGTATCACTTCATCCATCCACGAATCTTTTTCTCACTCCGTTGGATCTCTAGTGTTTTTCTAGATGACTTCTTCTATCCACAAATCTCCTTCTCAATCTGTTGGATCTCTAGTGTTGTTCTGAATCACCTCATTCATCCATTAATCACCTGCTCACTCCATTAGCTCTCTTGTCTTGTTATTGATCACCTCTTTCATCCACGAATCTCTTTCACACTCTATTGCTCGATCACTCAGAAGAGAGCGATATTTCTTTTAATATTTATAAACTCAGAAATGCTATCGGTCTGGACTGCAAGCGCACAATCCTATCGAGTAGTATATTCGATGACGACCCACAGGGAATATTGGTTCAGAGTCTTGAGCGATCGAATCACAATCTTTCGAAAGGCTAGACAAAATCTGAAAATTGAGAGTTGTAATCGTGATCAATGTAAATTAGGAAACAATTAAAAGTAATTAAAATAAAGATAAAGATGAGAATTCCTAGGGTTTCGGCACACCATTGCTACTCAATCCACTTTGATAATATATTACTGTCGGGTCTAATTTCCTGTTGTTGTTTTATGAAAGACACCACATAGGTCACTGCGAGTTATTTTACGCAAGAATGACAGATCTTTCATTGAGATTCTACATAGAACACTGCGAGTTATCTTACGCAAATGACTGATCTCTTAAATACACATGTTACTACACAGATCACTGCGATTTACCTTATGCAAATGATGGAACTTGGTTCACGTTTTGTTGTTTTGGTTTATGGTTTCCCCGCTAAGGTTTTCTTCACATAAACCTACTAAATCTCAACGAGGCTAATTCGTGCAACATAGTTTCTTTTTCCATTAAAGTACTGTCACTACCCTAACGGATTAAACTAGATCATCGAAGTTAGATGAAGAGATCATAATCAACAGAAAATATATATATATCAACAAGAGATCATAATCAACAAAAGCATTTCGATTAAACAACAAGAAATCATAATCAACAGAAAATATATATATATCAAAACATCAAGAGTAACAAGGTTTACTGCCTATCCCCTAAGAAAGGAACTTGGCCGCGGAACGGCAAGGTTACAATCACTCCTCTCTTCTCACTTTAATCAAATCTAACCCTAACTACAAAGATAACTTCTTCTTCTGTCCAGGGGGCTTATTTAGGAGTGGAGGGACGTCTGGAGTTGAGTTGAGGCTAAGAAACTGATCTGGATACAGCTGTCGGCAGTTATTCCCCAAAAGGCGCCTTGGTTACGGTCTGTATCAGGTGATACGGTCCATATTGAGACCTTGTCGCTAAAGGGTTTAATGCGTATCACGCTATCTTCTGGTCCGTATTCGGCTAGGTCTGTATTAGGCAATACGGGCCGTAACAGAGACTTAGTCGATGAGCGTCGCTGATCCGAATAACCCGATTCTTGCTCCATTTGATATAAAATAGTCCCAAAACCTATTTTCTGCAATAAACATAAAGAATGGTGACAGTAGCCTTTTTCTCTAATAAATTAAACATAAGTGTGAGAAAATATGCAAAACCTCCAAAACCCTACGTAATTCATCATCATTTTGACTCTGATCATAGCTTCTCTAGTGTTGTTCTGGATGACTTCCTCAATCGATAAATCTGATTATTGCTGTTGGATCTCTAGTGTTGTTCTGTATCACCTTCCCCATCCACCAATCTTTTTCTCACTCAATTGGCTCTCTTGTATTGTTCTTGATTACCTCCTTCACCCACGTATCTCCTTCTCACTCTGTTGCTTCTCTAGTGTTGTTCTGGATGACCTCATCGATCCACGAAACTACTTGTGACTCTATTGAATCTCTAGTGTTGTTATGTATCACCTACTTCATCCACCAATCTCCTTTTCACTTCCTGGAAGTCTAGTGTTGTTCTAGATCGTATCCACAAATCTCCTGATCATTCTGTTGAATCTCTAGTGTTGTTATGTATCACCTCCTCCATCGACCAATCACTTTATCACTCAGTTGGATCTCTTGTCTTATTCTAGATCACCTCATCCATCCACCAATCTCCTTCTCGCTCTGTTAGATCTCTACTGTAGTTTTTGGAACACCTCCTTCATCCACGGTTCTTTTAGTCACTCCGCTGGATTTGTAGTGTTTTTCTGGATCACCTCCTCCATCCACAAATCTCTTTCTCACTCAATTAGCTCTCTAGTGTTGTTTTGGATCACCTCGTCTATTCACCAATCTCTTTCTCACTCTGTTGGCTCTCTTGTGTGTTCAGGATCATCTCCTTCATCTACGAATCTCCTACTCACTCTGTTGGCTCTCTAGTATTGTTCATGATGATTTCCTATAACAACAAATCTCATTATCACACTGTTGGATCTCTATTATTGTCCTGCATCACCTCATCCATCCACGAATCTCATTCTCACTCTGTTGCATCACAAGTGTTGTTGTGGATCGCCTCCTGCATCCACCAATCTCCTTCTCCCTCCAATGGGTTCTCTAGTGTTGTTTTGGATCACCTCCTTCGTCCATGAATCTTCTTCTTACTCCGTTGGATCTCTAGTGTTTTTCTAGATGACATCCTCTATCCAGAAATCTCCTTCTCACTCTATTGGATCTTTAGTGTGGTTCTAGATAACATCCTCCATTCACCAATTTCCTTGTCACTCAATTGGCTCTCTTGAGTTGTTCTGGATCACCTCCTCTATTCACCGATCTCCTTCTCACTCCGTTGGATCTCTTATGTTGTTCTGGATCACCTGTTTCATCTACGAATCTCCTTCTCATTCCGTTGGCCCTCTAGTATTGTTCTGGATGACTTTCTCTATGAACAAATCTCATTCTCATTCAGTTAGATCTCTAGTGCTGTTATGTCCTCCTCCATCCACGAATCTCTTTCTCACTCCGTTGGACCTCTAGTGTAGTTCTGAAACGCCTCCTCCATCCACCAATCTCCTTCTCACTCAATTGGCTCTCTAGTGTTGCTCTGGATCACCTCCTCAATTCACCAATCACCTTCTCACTTTGTTAGATCTCCAGTGTTATTATGTATCACCTCGTCCATCCACGAATCTCTTTCTCACTCCATTGGATCTCAAATGTTTTTTCTAGATGACTTCCTCTATCCACAAATCTTCTTCTCAATATGTTGGATCTCTAGTGTTGTTTTGTATCACCTTTTTCATCCACAGATCTCTTTCTCACTCCGTTGGACCTCTAGTGTTGTTCTGGAACACCTCATTCGTCCACGAATCTCCTTCTTACTCCGTTGGATCTCTAGTGTTTTTCTACATGACATCCTCTATCCACAAATCTCCTTCTTACTATATTGGATCTTTAGTGTTGTTCTAGATAACATCCTCCATCCACCAATCTCTTTCTCACTATATTGGATCTTTAGTGTTGTTCTAGATAACATCCTCCATCCACCAATCTCCTTCTCACTCAATTGGCTCTCTTGTGTTGTTCTGGTTCACCTCTTCTATTTATCAATCTCCTTCTCACTCCGTTGAATCTCCTATGTTGTTCTGGATCACCTGCATCATCTACGAATCTCCTTCTCATTCCGTTGGCCCTCTAGTATTGTTCCGAATGACTTCCTCTATCAACAAATCTCATTCTCACTCTGTTAGATCTCTAGTGTTGTTTTGTATCACCTCCTCAATCCACGAATCTCTATCTCACTCCATTGGACCTCTAGTGTTGTTCTGGAACGCCTCCTCCATCCACCAATCTCCTTCTCAGTCCATTGGCTCTCTTGTGTTGTTCTTAATCACATCCATCATCCACAAATCTCTTTCTCACTATGTTGCATCTCAGGGATCTTCTGTATCACCTCCACCATCCACAAATATCCTTCTCACTCTGTTGGATCTCTAGTGTTATTTTGTATCACCTTCCGCATCCACCAATCTCCTTCTCACTCAATTGGCTCTCTTATGTTGTTCTTGATCACCTCCTTCCTACGTATCTCCTTCTCACTCCGTTGCTTCTCTAGTGTTGTTCTGAATGACCACATCAATCCACAAATCTCTTTGTCCCTCTAGTGTTGTTCTGTATCATCTACGTAATCTACCAATCTTCTTTTCACTTCCCAAGATGTCTAGTGTTGTTCTAGATCACCTCATCTATCCAAAAATCTGCTGATCATTATGTTGGATCTGTGTTGTTCTGGATCGCCTCCTCCGTCCGCCAATCTCCTTCTCCCTCCGATGGGCACACTAGTGTTGTTTTGGATCACCTCCTCTTTTCACAAATCTCCTTCTCACTCTGTTGGATCTCTAGTGTAGTATCATATCACCACCTCCATCCACCAATCTCTTTGCCACCCCGTTGGATCTCTAGAGTTGTTCTGGGTCACCTCCTCCATCCGCCAATCTCCTTCTCACTCAATTGGCTCTCTTGTGTTGTTCTGGATCACCTCCTTTATTCACCAATCACCTTCTCTCTTTGTTAGATCAATAGTGTTATTATGTATCACCTCCTCCATCCACGAATCTCTCTCTCCCTCCGTTGGATCTTTAGTGTTTTCTCAATCTGTTGGATCTCTAGTGTTGTTCTGTATCACCTTTTTCATCCACGAATCTCTTTCTCACTCTGTTTAATCTCTAGTGTTGTTCTGTATCACCATCTATATCCACGTATCTCCTTGTCACTCTGTTAGATCTCTAGTGTTGTTATGTATCACCTCCCCCATCCACCAATCTCCTTCTCACTCAATTGGCTCTCCTGTGTTATTCTTGATCACCTCATTCATCTACATATCTCCTTCGCACACTTTTGCTTCTCTAGTGTTGTTCTGGATAACCACGTCAATCAACAAATCTCCTTGTCACTCTATTGGATCTCTAGTGTTGTTCTGTATCACCTACTTCATCCACCAATCTCCTTTTCACTTCCCTAGATCAACTCATCTAGCCACAAATCTCATGATCGTTTTGTTGGGTCTCTAGTGTTGTTCAGTATCATCTCCTCCACCGACGAATATATTTCTCACTCCGTTGCATCTCTAGTGTTGTTCTGAATCTCCTTCTCAACTCGTCTTTTCACAAATCTCCTTCTCACTCTGTTGGACCTCTAGTGTAGTATCGTATCACCACCTCCATCCAAGAATCTCTTTCCCACTCCGTTGGATCTCTAGAGCTGTTTTGGGTCACCTCCTGCATCCACCAATCTCCTTCTCACTCAATTGGCTCTCTTGTGTTGTTCTGAATAGCCTCCTCTATTCAGCAATCTCCTTCTCACTCCATTGGATCTCTTGTGTTGTTCTGGATCATCTGCTTCATCAACAAATCACCTTCTCACACTGTTGGATCTCTAGTATTGTTCTGGATGACTTCCTCTGTCAACAAATCTCATTCTCACTCTGTTGCTTCTCTAGCGTTGTTCTGTATCACTTTCTCTATCCACAAATCTCCTTCTCACTCTGTTAGATCTCTAGTGTTGTTCTGTATCACCTCACCCATCCACCAATCTCCTTCTCACTCAATTGGCTCTCTTGTGTTGTTGTTGATCACCTCCTTCATCTACGAATCTCCTTCTCACTCTTGATCACCTCCCCCATCCACAAATCTCTTTTTCACTCCGTTGCTTCTCTAGTCTTGTTTTGCATGACCACATCAATCCACAAATCTCCTGATCACTTTGTTGGATCTCTAGTGTTGTTCTGTATCACCTACTTCATCCACCAATGTTCTTTTAACTTTCCTGGATATCTAGTGTTGTTCTAGATCACCTCCTCTATCCACAAATCGTCTGATCATTTTGTTGAACCTCTAGTCTTGTTATATATCACCTCCATCGACCAATCTCTTTCTTACTCCAATGAATCTATTGATTTATTCTGGATCACCTCATCCATCCACCAATCTCCTTCTCGCTCTGTTAGATCTCTATTGGAGTTTTGGATCACCTCCTTCATCCACGATTCTTGTCACTCCGCTGGATCTGTAGTGTTGTTCTCGATCACGTCCTCCATCCACCCACTTCCTTCTCACTCCTTTGGATCTCTAGTGTTGTTCTAGATCACCTCCTCTATTCACCAATCTTCTTCTCACTCCGTTGGCTCTCCTGTGTTGTTCTGGATAACCTACTTCATCTACGAATCTCCTTCTCACTCTGTTGGTTCTCTAGTATTGTTCTTGATGACTTCCTTTATCAACAATTCTCATTTCCACTCTGTTGGATCTCTAGTGTTGTCCTGTATCACCTCATCCATCCATGAATCTCTTTCTCACTCTGTTGCATCACTAGTGTATTTCTGGATGGCCTCCTCTATCCACCAATCTCCTTATAACTCCAATGGGCTCTCTAGTGTTGTTTTAGATCACCTCCTCCGTGCACAAATCTCCTTCTCACTCTGTTGGATCCCTAGTGTTGTTGTAGATAACATCCTCCATCCACTAATCTCCTTTCACTCAATTGGCTCTCTTGTGTTGTTCTGGATCATCTCCTCTATTCACCAATCACCTTCTCACTTTGTTAGATCTCTAGTGTTATTATGTATCACCTCCTCCATCCACGAATTTCTTTCTCGCTCCATTGGATCTCTAGTGTTTTTTCTATATGACTTCCTCTATCCACAAATCTCCAGATCATTTTGTTGAATCTCTAGTCCTGTAATGTATCACCTCCATCGACCAATCTCTTTCTCACTCCAATGAATCTATTGATTTATTCTGGATCACCTCATCCATCCACCAATCTCCATCTTGAGAGGTTAGATCTCTACTGTAGTTTGGGATCACCTCCTTCATCCACCAATCTCCTTCTCACTCCATGGCTCTCTAGTGTTGTTCTGGATCACCTCCTCTATTGACCAACCTCCTTCTCACTTCATTGGCTCTCTTGTGTTCTGGATAACCTCCTTCATGGACGAATCTCCTTCTCAATCCATTGGTTCTCTTGTCTTGTTCTTGAGGACTTCTTTTATCAACAAATCTCATTTTCACTCTGTTGGATTTGTTGTTCTGTATCATCTCCCCCATCCACGAATATCTTTCTCACTCCGTTGAACCTCCTTCATCTATGAATCTCCTTCTCACTCTTGATCACCTCCCCCATCCACCAATCTCCTCCTCAGTTCATTGGCTCGCTTGTGTTGTTCTCGATCACATCCTTCATCCACAAATCTCTTTCTCACTATGTTGTTTCTCTAGCGTTGTTCTCTATCACTTCCTCCATCCACAAATCTCGTTCTCACTCTGTTGGGTCTCTAGTGTTATTCTGTATCACCTCCCCCATCCACCGAGCTCATTCTCGCTCAATTGGCTCTCTTGTGTTGTTCTTGATCACCTCCTTCATCTACGTATCTCCTTATCACTCCGTTGCTTCTCTAGTGTAGTTCTGGATGACCACATCAATCCACAAATCTCCTGGTCACTTTATTAGATCTCTAGTGTTGTTCTGTATCACCTACTTCATCCACCAATCTTCTTTTCACTTCCCTAGATGTCTAGTGTTGTTTTAGAACACCTCCTCTATCCACAAATCTCCTGATTATTTTGTTGGATCTCTAGTGTTGTTCAGTGTCACCTCCACCATCCACGAATATATTTCTCACTCCGTTGCATGTCTAGTGTTGTTCTGCCTCCTCCGTCCACCAATCTCCTTCTCCCTCCAATGGGTCCACAAGTGTTGTTCTGGATCACCTCCTCCATTGACCAATCCCCTTCTCACTTCGTTAGCTCTTTTGTGTTGTTCTGGATAACCTCCTTCATTTACGAATCTCCTTCTCAATTCATTGGTTCTCTTGTCTTGTTCTTGAGGACTTCTTTTATCAACAAATCTAATTTTCACTCTGTTGGATCTCTAGTGTTGTTCTGTATCACCACCTCCATCGACGAATCTCTTTCTCACTCCGTTGAGCCTCCTTCATCTACGAATCCCCTTCTCACTCTTGATCACCTCCCCCATTCACCAATCTCCTCCTCAGTCCATTGGCTTGCTTGTGTTGTTCTGGATCACATCATTTATCCACAAATCTCTTTCTCACTATGTTGTTTTTCTGGCGTTGTTCTCTATCACTTCCTCTATCCACAAATCTCCTTCTCACTCTGTTGGGTCTCTAGTGTTGTTCTGTATCACCTCCCCCATCCACCGAGCTCCTTCTCGCTCAATTGGTTCTCTTGTGTTGTTCTTGATCACCTCCTTCATCTACGTATCTCCTTATCACTCTGTTGCTTCTCTAGTGTAGTTTTGGATGACCACATCAATCCACCAATCTCCTCCTCAGTCCATTGGCTCGCTTGTGTTGTTCTCGATCACATCCTTCATCCACAAATCCCTTTCTCACTATGTTGTTTCTCTAGCGTTGTTCTCTATCACTTCCTCTATCCACAAATCTCCTTCTCACTCTGTTGGGTCTCTAGTGTTATTCTGTATCACCTCCCCCATCCACCAAGCTCATTCTCGCTCAATTGGCTCTCTTGTGTTGTTCTTGATCACCTCCTTCATCTACGTATCTCTTTATCACTCCGTTGCTTCTCTAGTGTAGTTCTGGATGACCACATCAATCCACAAATCTCCTTGTCACTCTATTGGATCTCTAGTGTTGTTCTGTATCACCTACTTCATCCACCAATCTTCTTTTCACTTCCCAAGATGTCTAGTGTTGTTCTAGAACACCTCTACTATCCACAAATCTCCTGATTATTCTGTTGGATCTCTAGTGTTGTTCTATATCACCTCCTCCATCCACGAATATATTTCTCACTCTGTTGCATCTCTAGTGTTGTTCTGCCTCCTCCATCCACCAATCTCCTTCTCCCTCCAATGGGTCCACTAGTGTTGTTTTGGATCACCTCCTCTTTTCACAAATCTCCTTCTCACTTTGTTGGATCTCTAGTGTAGTATCGCATCACCACCTCAATCCACGAATCTCTTTGCCATTCCGTTGGATCTCTAGAGCTCTTCTGGGTCACCTCCTCCATCCACCAATCTCCTTCTCACTCCATTGGCTCTCTTGTGATGTTTAGAATCACCTCCTCTGTCCACGAATCTCCTTCTCACTCCGTTGGACCTCTAGTGTTGTTTTAGATGACATCATCTATCCACAAATCTCCTTCTCACTCTGGATAACATCCTTCATCCACCAATCTTCTTCTCACTCAACTGGCTCTCTTGTGTTGTTCTGGATCACCACCTGTATTCACCAATCTCCTTCTCACTCCGTTGGATCTCTTGCGTTGTTCTAGATTACCTACTTCATCTATGAATCACCTTCTCACTCTGTTAGCTCTCTAGTTTTGTTCTGGATGACTTCCTCTATCAACAAATCTCATTTTCACTCTGTTGGATCTCTAGTGTTGTTCTGTTTCACCTCCTCCAACCATGAATCTCTTTCTCACTTCGTTGGACCTCTAGTGTTGTTTTGGAAAGCCTTCTCTATCTGCCAATCTCATTCTCACTATGTTGCTTCCCTAGCGTTGTCCTGTATCACTTCCTCTATCAACAAATCTCCTTCTCAATCTATTGGATCTCTAATGCTGTCTGTATCACCTCCCCCATTCACCGATCTCCTTTTCACTCAATTGGCTCTCTTGTGTTGTTCTTGATCACCTCCTTCATCTATGCATCTCCTTCTCATTCTGGATCACCTCCCCCATCCACCAATCTCCATCTCACTCAATTGGCTCTAATGTGTTGTTCTTGATCACCTCTTTCATCTATGTATCTCCTTTTCACTCCGTTACTTCTCTAGTGTTGTTCTGGATGAACACATCAATCCACAAATCTCCTTGTCACTCTATTAGATCTCTAGTGTTGTTCTGTGTCACCTACTTCATCCACCAATCTTCTTTTCACTTCCCTAGATGTCTAGTGTTGTTCTAAATCACCCTCTAACCACAAATCTCCTGATATTTATGTTTGATCTCTAGTGTTGTTGTTTATCACCTCCTCCATCCACGAATATCTTTCTCACTCCATTGGATCTATTGATTTATATCGGATCACCTTATCCATCTACCAATTTCCTTCTTGCTCTGTTGGATTTTTACTGTAGTTTTGGATCACCTCCTTCATCCACGATTCTTTTTGTCACTTCGCTGGATCTGTAGTGTTGTTCTGGATCACCTCATCCATCTCACTCTATTGGCTCTCTAGTGTTTGCTCTATTCACCAATCTCTTTCTCACTCTGTTGGCTCTCTTGTGTTGTTCTCAATAACCTCCTTCATCTACGAATCTCCTTCTTACTCCGTTGGTTCTCTTGTATTGTTCTTGACGACTTCCTTTATCAACAAATCTCATTTTCACTCTGTTGGATCTCTAGTGTTGTTTTGTACCACCTCCTCCATCCACGAATCTCTTCCTCACTCCGTTAGACCTCTAGAGTTGTTCTGGAACGCCTCCTCCATCCACCAATTTCCTTCTCAGTCCATTGACTTGCTTGTGTTGTTCTTGATCACATCCTTCATCCACAAATCTCTTTCTCACTCTGTTGTTTCTCTAGCATTGCTCTCTATCACTTTCTATATCCACAAATCTCCTTCCCACTCTGTTTGGTCTCTAGTGTTCTCTGTATCACCTCTCCCATCCACCAATCTCCTTCTCACTCAATTGGCTCTCTTGTGTTGTTCTTGATCACCTCCTTCATCTACGTATCACCTTCTCACTCCGTTGCTTCTCTAGTGTTGTTCTGGATGACCACATCAATCCACAAATCTCCTTGTCACTCTATTGGATCTCTAGTGTTGTTTTGTATCACCTACTGCATTCACCAATCTCCTTTTCACTTCCTTAGATGTCTAGTGTTGTTCTAGATCACCTCCTCAATCCACAAATCTCCTGATCATTCTGTCAGTTCTCAAGTGTTGTTCTGTATCACCTTCTCCATCCACGAATATATTTCTCACTCCGTTGCATCTCTAGTGTTGTTCTGGATCGCCTCCTCCATCCACGAATATCTTTGTCACACTGCTAGATCTGTAGTGTTGTTCTGGAGAGCCTCCTCCATCCACCAATATCCTTCTCCTTCTAATGGGCTCTCTAGTGTTGTTTTCGATCACCTTCTCTTTTTACAAATCTCCTTCTCACTCTGTTGGATCCCGAGTGTGGTATCATATCACCTCCTCCATCCACCAACCTCTTTCTCACTCTGTTGAATCTCTAGTGTTGTTCTTGGTCACCTCCTTCATCCACCAATCTCCTTCTCACACTATTGGCTCTCTTGTGATGTTCTGGATCACCTCTTCGTGCACAAATCTCCTTCTTACTTCGTTGGATCTCTAGTGTTTTTCTAGATAACATCCTCTATCAACAAATCTCTTTCTCACTCTGTTGGATCTCTAGTGTTCTAGTAGATAACATCCTCCATCCACTAATCTCCTTTTCACTCAATTGGCTCTCTTGTGTTGTTCTGGATCACCTCCTTTATTCACTAATCTTATTCTCACTCTGTTGGCTCTCCTGTGTTGTTCTGGATCACCTGCTTCATCTACGAATCTCCTTCTCACTCCGTTGGCTCTCTAGTATTGTTCTGGATGACGTCCTCTATCAACAAATCTCATTCTCATTCTGTTGGATCTCTAGTATTGTGTGTATCACCTCCTCCATCTACGAATCTCTTTTTCACTCCGTTGGATCTCTAGTGTTGTTCTGGAATGCCTCGTGTATCCACCTATCTCCTTCTCAGTCCATTGTCTCTCTTGTGTTGTTCTTGATCACCTCCTTCATCCACGAATCCCTTCTGTTGCTTCTCTAATATTGCTTCTATAGTATTGTTTTGTCCATAAATCTTAGTCTCACTCTGTTGGATCTCTAGTGTTGTTCTGTATTACCTACTTCATCCACCAATCTCATTTTCACTTGGCTAGATGTCTAGTATTGTTTTGGATCACCTTCTCTATCCACAAATATCCTTATCACTTCGTTGAATATCTATTGTTGTTATGTATCACCTCTTTCATCCACCAATCTAGTTCTCACTTCGTTGGATCTCTTGTGTTGTTCTGGATCACCTCCTCCATCCAACAATCTCCTTCTCACTCTGTTTGATCTCTGACGTTGTTTTGGATCACTTCCTCTATCCACGAATCTTTTTGTCACTTCGCTAGATCTTTAGTGTTGTTCTGGATCTTTAGTGTTGCATTTCTGAATTTTTAAGTTTTGGAAGGTGGAAAATATTTTGCAATGAACACATTGAACACTGGTCCCAAGTTTGAATGTAATTGGTCGGTAAGGAAAACAACCATGCTTTGCATTATCTTTAAATGAAAATTGAAATAGCTTTAGCTTGATTGCATCATTGGTAACTCCATTGATCTTTATCGTCTCGCATATTTCAAGGAAAATTGACAAGTGAAGATGTGGATCCTCGCTTGGAAATCCTTCAAATTACTGGTGCGACACCATGTTAATGAGAGCAGGTTTGATCTCAAAATTTCAGTTTGCAACTGTCGGTGGATTTATGCTCGAGTTGGGATCATTTGCGCGCGGTATGTAGTAGTCTCATAGAAGTTTGAGTCTCACTGTATTTTGAACTACGTTGTCACCAACGTCTTCTTGATGTCCTTCTACATTGTTGATCGGTGGATTGTTGTGAATTGGTTCGTTCGGTGGGTTCTCCATGTTGATCGAATCTGGATCTGAATTGTTAAAAAAAAATTGATCCTCCCCATCTCCTATATCCAAACCACAACCTCCTCGATTTTAACTGAAGAAGGTATGATATATGCTGCCATCTTCCTCATCTGTAACATTATCATCGCCATCACCGCCGACTAAGTTCTTGCACATTTCATACACAAGTGTTCTTTAAAAGATAAAATTAAACAGAAGCCTAATTGACTTATCTTTAATTTTTCTCTTTTTTCAAATATTTGTGTATGAAATGTGCAAGAGTTTGGTTAGCAAGAGCATTGCGAACGAGGAAGATGACAACAAATATATGTATCTTCTTCAGTTATTTAACGAAGTTGCGGTACAATACGTTGCTTCAAAGTTCAAACATGAGACAAAATAAGGGTAGTATTTTGGATGAGATATATTTCAAAGGAAAAAGAGAACATGTTTGGTTTCCTTTCTCTTTTCCATTGCCTTTGGTGCCATTTATTTATAAATGGCATACTCAATTAATTCTAAGTGGCCCTTCTATCTTTTTTAATGGGAATATGATTTTAAATGGCACTGTATTTGGAGAAGCACTGGCCTTTTCGTTTTCTCAGGATTCAAAATCCTCATCAATTACTTCCCTGATCGATCGGACGGTCAGATTCTCTTTTGATGAGTTCCAAGAAGTTTTGTTAATAAATGTGATCGTTGTTGATCTGTTTACTTTCTATTGTACGTTATTCAGTTTGTATTAAATGTTTGTTGCCAATCTAGATAAATTAGGGGTGCAAAAGGAGGGAATATGGAACGGATAGTGGTAAAATCATATTCATATTTCTTTTTTATTTTTTGGATACAGATACAAATTGGATATTAACCGGATATAGATACGGATACAGATCGGATCGGATATTTATTAAAATAATATTTTTTAAAGTTCGCAATATTTATCTAATTTGAATGGTGAATAAAAATATTTTTTCATAATATATATTAAAATATATGATATATATCTATTATTTGGATACGGATAATTGAAACGTAAAATCATATCAGTATCCATATCCACATGGATATTCAAATATCCGATATCCACATCTAATTTTTTGACGGATCGGATATTATCCATACCGTTTTCACCCGGTGATCACTTCACTTCTTAGATTGCTTGACCTTGTAGCAAATAAATTCAAAACTTTCAAAATTTTGCATGTCATTGTATCACTCATGAAGTACATGAATTTCCACGGTTGACATTTGCCGTTTGAAGCCAATCCGATATACTTTTGGAGTTATGCTCACCAAACTCTTTTGGTGAGCACATCACACCCTAACTTTGCCCTATATGTATACATATATACACATATACATATATACATATATACATATATACATATATACATATATATATAGGATTTTGCTAATATGATATGCGTAGCATAGAGCCCCTCCGTGCTATGGCTCAATTTTTGAGTTTTCAAAATCCTAACGGTCGATCCGAACCGTTCAACATGATCTCCATATGAATATGTACTTGCAAACCAAATTTTACATTTTTTAGAATTTTTTTACTATTTATTAAGCCACTTTGAAAATCGCTGATCCAATGGTCCAGAAAAGTTTACTGTTGTGTACAAATTAGTGTTTTTTCAAAGTGGCTTAATAAATAGTAAAAAAATTCTTAAAAATGTAAAATTTGGTTTGCAAGTACATATTCATATGGAGATCATGTTGAACGGTTCGGATCGACCGTTAGGATTTTGAAAACTCAAAAATTGAGCCTTAGCACGGAGGCCTCTATGCTACGCGTAGCACCGTAGCACTGTCCTATATATATACATACATACATATATAGAGATGGGCTATTTGCTTTGCAAAGTAAACCCCCTCTTTACTTCGGGCCATATTTTCATATTTGAAAATCCAAACAACCGATCCGAACTGTTCAACATGTTCTAAATATTGAAATGTGCTTGGAGACTAAATTTTACATTTTTTGGAATTTCTTTACTATTTATTAAGCCACATTGAAAATTGCTGATCTGGTGGTGCAGAAAATTTTACTGTTCACAGTGGATCAGCGATTTTCAAAGTGGCTTAATAAATAGTGAAAAAATTCCAAAAAATGTAAAATTTAGTCTCCAAGCACATTTCAATATTTAGAACATGTTGAACGATTCAGATCGGTTGTTTGGATTTTCAAAATAAAAATATGGCCCGAAGTAAAGAGGAGGTTTTACTTTGCAAAGCACAATAGCCCATCTCATATATATATATATATATACACATATATACATATATACATATAGACATATAGACATATATACATATATACATATATGAGTGATGGTACGGTGCTTTGGAAAGTAAAGAGGGTGTTTTACTTCCCGCTCATATCTCCATTTTCAAAGTTCAAATAGTCAATCCGAACTT
>JAJGRW010000224.1:31809-84452 GCA_025461045.1 Carex parvula | reverse complement strand
AATGACCCGCTCATGCCATATTTCACCTAAACAATCAGTAAAGCACTTCAGAAGTAAAGTGAAAGTGTAACCAAAATAATTCTAATTAATTGCTTAAAAGGGTAAAGTGTAAATATTTTGATATGAAATGGGGTTTTGCATATTTTCTCAAATAACTGATAAACCAATAAATTGCCACATTTTGGTCCTAAAAAAAATTTCACATATCATTTACTTAAGTATGTTATTGAATTTCTTCTTCACATCACATAAAGTATCAGATTTTGACAAAATTAACCACAAATTTTAATTTAGGAATAAATCTGATCACTTTAACACTTCAATTCTTTAACGAGTCTGGCTAGTATGACATTAGTGTCATTTTAGCCTATCGGATCGACTTAAACGGTGAATCCAAACTGTTCAACCGATCTATTCATTAGTTGTGCGTTTACATGCAAAATTTATAATTTTCGAATTATTAGATCAAGTCAAGCGGTCAAATGTGTGAGTTTTTAAGATAATTTTAATGCATTCATTTTCAACATTTTTGACCGCTTGATTTGATACTAAATAACTAGAAATATAAATTTTTTGCATGTAAACGCATCACTCATAAAGTAAATCGGTTTGAATGGTTGGATTATTTGTTTGAAGTCGATTAGATAGGTTTGAAATTGGTGTTATATGGGCTGAAATGACACTGATGTCATACTAGCCAGACTCATTAATAACTTTTCTTGATAAAATTTTTCTTGTTTGCACTAATAAATAGTTTGTAGTCATGAACTTTTATATTTGGCCAAGTTTGCATTTTGCTGATGCAGTCATTTATATTGAGACTTAATATATGCTCATTGCCTTTTAATTGGATATAGTTGCAACTGAGTTTATGAGTGTCGATTTTTTGTAATAATTAAATAATGATCCCTTTTTTTGTTATTTTTTTCATTCACTATTAATACAATATAGTTTGTTTATTTTTTTCATTCACTATAGTACAATATGCATATGAAAGTTATAACCATCCTACAACAAAATAAAACTGTGGTTGTCAAAGTGATCTACAAATAATTTTACATTTATTAGGTTTATATTTCAAATAGGGTGGGGTTTTGTCCAAATGGCTTTAGGATAAAGTCTAATTCAAAGCCGGACTATAAAACGTCCAATTTGCATCAAAATTCGTACATACATTTAGATTAAGGAGCCATTAATTTATTGAGTTTTAAATATGTTTGCACGAATCTCAATGCAAAGCGGAGTTTAAGCTTGACTTGGGATATAGCTATCAGTTTTAATCAATAACTAATCACCTTCAAATGAGTCCAAAATGAATATAAAAACATCTAATATACATAAACCAAGATGAAAATGCAAGACATATGATATGTTAATTTCTTAAAAATATAATTCAAATTTCAAATTATATATTATCATTGTTCTAGTCCAATTGAAGTTGAAATATCAGTTTTAATATATATGTTTGATATCATAGTTCTAAAATAATCACAAATTCAATATAATTGGTATCACTTTTTTGGGAGGAAACAAAAAATTACCTTTGTTGATTTTCAGGAGTTTTTCAAAAATATATTCATTTTAAAAACTTGGAACAGTTATGAGTATTGTTTATTTGCTTCCCTTTGAAACATACATTTCTAAATTTGATACAAAAAAATAAAAAGTAAAGAATCTCTCATTATTTGACGTTTACTAGTTTATGGTCATAATATAAGAAAGCCTTTGGCAAAGTTAAATATTTGGAGGATAAACATGAATACATGATTGCCACAATTTAGAAATTAAGAGAAGTTAGATTATATATGGTATACGCAAAGATCGGTAAGCATAAATTTATGAAATGAACAAAAAAAACGTGATATGGCATACACAAATTGTGCTATTTGCACTATATTTGAATGAGCACATAAAATAATTGTGAATGCATTCTTCAATTATTGACGTGCTATATATACACGTATGTAGGTATAATATTATATTACGATTATTATTGAACTCATTTTTTTATTCTCATTTAATTTTTAAGACAAAATGTATTGAAATAATTTAGATTTTGGAGGAAATCAAATTAAATACAATCAACAAATTTAAACTGAGTTTCATCTTTTAATTCATGTTTATCTTTGTAAAATGTTGAATTTAGTTAAATTTTTCTTAGCAAATAACGAGAATAAAAAAACATATAAATAGTTTACCTGCGATAATTTAGATTTAAAGAAGTGTGATATGACATGCACAAATTGTTTTATTTGCGTGAATGATTATATAAATTAGGATTTAGATGTGACTTGTGAATGTATTAATTTAATTTATGTAATTCAAATTTTTCAGTTTTTGGTGTGATATACACACACACATATGTAGTATGGTCTTATGCTATGATTAATATTGAGCTCAAAACTTTTCTTTCTTATCGTCCAAGCGTTAGGAGAAAATGTATTGAAATAATTTAGAATTGGAAGTAAATTAAAATGTATTGAATATATGTTTATATGATAATCTATAAAGATGATGTCATGATTTGTAGAAGAATGAATGCAAGAAAAAAAACAAAAAAGATGTATGTATATATTTCAAAGTTTTTTAGTAGTCAAATAATTTGATGCCGGATATATAATCAGTTATAGAATTAAAATTTATGTATAGTCATTTAACATATATAACGACGATTGAACCGTCACCTTAAAAAAAATAGTATCAAGGTGAACTTTTAAAAAAATGATTCAAATTTAACTTTTATTGCAAATTAATATCTAAAAAAATAGATTCACATCGACCATATTTTCAAAAATATGCTAAGAATGAAGTTTGCAACAGTTCCCCTGTAGTTCTATTTGGACTCTTTCTAAAACTATATTCTAAAATTCCATCCAACCCAAATTAATGAACCACGTTTCAATTCACTTTCTCGAAGGAGTGGGATTACCAAAAAGATGTTTTCTTTCTTTTGCTAAATTAAATGAGAAGCAATTTCTCGAGAGGACTGTTCTTCCGTATGAACATTCCGTTCCGGGGATGCACCGAGCCTACACTAATGTTGTTTCTGGGAAAACTTCAGCTAAGGAATGGTTTAAGACCGTCTCAAATTGATTTAGTTGTTATTTAGGTATTTATTTTATTATTTTTCCATTCAAGTGACTACAAGTTGATTCAGTTGCATGTCCTCATTGGAATGAATTGTGTTTTAAGTATTGATTTAATTGTGTTTATTTTATAGGTTACAAATAATAGACAATGATTGGTATACCTCGTTAAATAACTGAAGAAGATACGGATATTTGCTGTCATCTTCCTCATTCGCAATGCTCCTGCTAACCGAACTCTTGCACAATTCATACACAAATATTTGAAAAAAAGAGAAAAATTGAAGATAAGTCAATTAGACTTCGGTTTAATTTTATCTTTTAAAGAACAAGTTTGTATGAAATGTGCAAGAACATGTTCGTCGGCGGCGATGGCGATGATAATGTTACAGATGAGGAAGATGACAGCATATATCGTACCTTCTTCAGTTAAAATCGAGGAGATGGGGAGGATCAATTTTTTTTTAACAATTCAGATTCAGATTCAATCAACATGGAGAACACACCGAACGAACCAATTCACAACAATCCACCGATCAACAATGTAGAAGGACATGAAGAAGATGTTGGTGACAACGTAGTTCAAAATGCAGTGAGACCCAAACTTCTACGAGACTACTACATACCGCGCGCAAATGATCCCAACTCGAGCATAAATCCACCGACAGTTGCAAACTGAAAATTTTGAGATCAAACCTGCTCCCATTAACATGGTGTCGCACCAGTAATTTGGAAGATTTCCAAGCGATGATCCACATCTTCACTTGTCAATTTTTCTTAGAATATGCGAGACGATAAAGATCAATGGAGTTACCGATGATGCAATAAAGCTAAAGCTATTTCAATTTTCATTAAAAGATAGGACAAGAGCATGGTTGTTTTCCTTACCGACCAATTATATTCAAACTTGGGACCAAGTGTTCAATGTGTTCATTACAAAATATTTTCCACCTTCCAAAACTTAAAAATTCAGAAATGCAACACTAAAGATGCAGAACAACACTAAAGATCCAGCGAAGTGAGAAAGAGATTCGTGGATAGAGGAAGTGATCCAAAACAATGCTGGAGATCAAACAGAGTGAGAAGGAGATTGTTGGATGGAGGAGGTGATCCAGAACAACACAAGAGATCTAACGAAGTGAGAACTAGATTGGTGGATGGAGGAGGTGATACATAACAACAATAGATATTCAACGGAGTGATAAGGAGATTTGTGGATAGAGAAGGTGATCCAAAACAATACTAGACATCCAGCGAAGTGAAAATGAGATGGGGGATGAAGCAGGTGATACAGAACAACACTAGAGATCCAACAGAGTGAGACGGAGATTTATGGATAGAACAATACTATAGAAGCAATACTAGAGAAGCAACAGAGTGAGAAAGGGATTCGTGGATGAAGGAGGTGATCAAGAACAACACAAGAGAGACAATGGACTAAGAAGGAGATTGGTGGATACACGAGGCATTCCAGAACAACACTAGAGATCCAACAGAGTGAGAAAGAGATTTGTAGATGGAGAAGGTGATATAGAACAACACCAGAGATCCAACGGAGTGAGAAGGAGATTTGTGGATAGAGGAGGTGATCCAGAACAACACTAGAGAGCCAACGGAGTGAGAAAGACATTCGTGGATGGAGGAGGTGATCCAGAACAACACTAGAGATCCAACGGAGTGAGAATAAGATTGGCGAATAGAGGAGGTGATCTAGAACAACACAAGAGAGCCAATTGAGAGACAGAGATTGGTGGATGGAGGATGTTATATAGAACAACACTTGAGATCCAATAGAATGAGAAGGAAATTTGTGGATAGTGGATGTTATCTAGAAAAACACTAGAGATCCAACGAAGTAAGAAGGAGATTTGTGGATGAAGGAGGTGATCCAGAACATCACAAGAGAGCCAATGGACTGAGAAGGAGATTGGTGGATGAAGCAGGTGACCCAGAACAACACTAGAGATCCAACATAGTGAGAAAGAGATTGGTGGATGGAGGAGGTGATATGAACAACACGAAAGATCCAACAGAGTGAGAAGGAGATTTGTGAAAAGAGGAGGTGATCCAAAACAACACTAGTGAGCCCATTGGTGGCAGAAGGAGATTGGTGGACGGAGGAGGCAGGACAACACTAGAGATGCAATGGAGTGAGAAAGATATTAGTGGATGGAAGAGGTGATACAGAACAACACTAGAGATCCAACAGAATGATCAGGAGATTTGTGGATAGAGGAGGTGTTCTAGAACAACAGTTGACATCTAGGGAAGTGAAAAGAAGATTGGTGGATGAAGTAGGTGATACAGAACAACACTAGAGATCCAATAGAGTGAAAGGAGATTTGTGGATTGAGAAGGTGTTCCAGAACAACACAAGAAGTCCATCGAAGTGAGAAAGAGATTAGAGGATGAAAAAGGTGATACAGAACAACCCTAGAGATCCAACATATTGAGAAGGAGATTTGTAGATAGAGGAAGTCATCTAGAAAAAACACTAGAGATCCAATGGAGTGACAAAGAGATTCGTAGATGGAGGAGGTGATACATAATAACACTAGAGATCTAACAAATTGAGAAGGTGATTGGTGAATATAGGAGGTGAGCCAACACTATAGATCCAACAGAGTGAGAATGAGATTTGTTGATAGAGGAAGTCATCCAGAGCAATACTAGAGAGCCAACAGAGTGAGACGGTAAGTAGGTGATGCAGAGCAACACCAGAAATTCAACGGAGTGAGAATGAGATTGGTGAATAGAGGAGGTGATCCAGAACAACACAAGAGAGCCAATTGAGAGACAGAGATTGGTAGATGGAGGATGTTATATAGAACAACACTAGAGATCCATTAGAGTGAGAAGGAAATTTGTGGATAGTGGTTGTTATCTAGAAAAACACTAGAGATCCAACGAAGTAAGAAGGAGATTTGTGGATGATGGAGGTGATCCAGAACATCACAAGAGAGCCAATGGACTGAGAAGGAGATTGGTGGATGAAGCAGGTGACCCAGAACAACACTAGAGATCCAACAGAGTGAGAAAGAGATTGGTGGATAGAGGAGGTGATATGATACTACACTAGAGATCCAACAAAGTGAGAAGGAGATTTGTGAAAAGAGAAGGTGATCCAAAACAACACTAGATTGCCTATTGGAAGGAGAAGGATGTTGGTGGATGGAGGAGGTGCTCCAGAACAACACTAGAGATGCAACAGAGTAAGAAAGATATTCTTGATGGAGGAGGTGAAACAAAACAACACTAGTGATCCAACAGAGTGAAAATAAGATTTGTCGATAGTGAAAGTCATCCCGAACAATACTAGAGATCCAAGGAAGTGAGAAGGAGATTCATAGATGAAGGGGATTGGTGAATAAAGGAGGTGATCTAGAACAACACTAGAGAGCTAATGGAGTGAGAAGGAGATTGGTGGATAGAACAACACTACAGATCTAGCGGAGTAACAAAGATATTTGTGGATGAAGGAGGCGATCCAGAACAACACTAGAGATGCAACGGAGTAAGAAAGATATTCGTGGATGGAGAAGGTGATACTATTCAACACTAGAGATCCGACTGAATGATCAGGAGATTTGTAGATAGAGGAGGTGATCTAGAACAACACTAGACATCTAGGGAAGTGAAAAGGAGATTGGTGGATGAAGTAGGTGATACAAAACAACACTAGAGATCCAATAGAGTGACAAGGAGATTTGTGGATTGATGTGGTCATCCAGAACAACACTAGAGAAGCAACGGAGTGAGAAAAAGATTTGTGGATGAAGGAGGTGATCAAGAACAACACAATAGTGCCAATTGAGTGAGAAGGAGATTGGTGGATGGGGGAGGTGATACAGAACAACACTAGAGGCCCAACAGAGTGAGAAGGAGATTTGTTCATAGAGAAAGTGATAGAGAACAACGCTAGAGAAGCAACAAAGTGAGAAAGAGATTTGTGGATGATGGATGTGATCAAGAACAACATAAGCGAGCCAATGGACTGAGAAGGAGATTGGTGGATGGAAGGAGGCATTCCAGAACAACACTAGAGGTCCAACGAAGTGAGAAAGATATTCGTGGATAGAGGAGGTGATACAGAACAACACTAGAGATCCAACAGAGTGAAAATGACATTTGTTGATAAAGGAAATCATCAAGAACAATACCAGAGAACCCACAGAGTGAGGAGGAGATTCGTAAATGAAGGAGGTTATTGAGAACCACACAATAGAGCCAACAGAGTGAGAAGGAGATTGGTGAATAGTGGAGTTGATCCAGAACAACACTAGAGAGCCAATGGAGTGAGACAGAGATTGGTTCAAGGAGGAGGTGATCCAGAACAACACTACAGATCCAGCGGAGTGACAAAGAGAATCGTGGATAAAGGAGGTGATTCAAAACTACAGTAGAAATCTAACAGAGCGAGAAGAAGATTGGTGGATAGATGCGGTGATCCAGAATTAATCAATAGATCAATTGGAGTGACAAAGAGATTGGTCGATGGAGGATGTGATATATAACAAGACTAGAGATTATTGATCAGGAGATTTGTCGGTGGAGAATGATCAGGAGATTTGTAGATAGAGGATGTGATCTAGAATAACACTAGTTATCTAGGGAAGTTAAAAGGAGATTGGTGGATGAAGTAGGTGATGTAGAACAACAATAGAGATCCAATAGAGTGACACGGAAATTTGTGGATTGATGTGGTCATCTAGAACAACACTAGAGAAGCAACGGAGTGAGAAAGAGATTTGTTGATGAAGAAGGTAATCAAGAACAACACAAGAGAACCAATAGACTGAGAAGGAGATTGGTGGATGGGGGAGGTGATCAAGAGTGAGAAGGAGATTCGAAGATGAAGGAGGTGATCAAGAACAACATAAGAGAGCCAATTGAATGAGAAGATGATTGGTGGATGAGGGAGGTGATACAGAACAACACTTGAGACCCAACAGATTGAGAAGGAAATTTGTTGATAGAAGAAGTGATATAGAACAACGCTCGAGAAGCAACAGAGTGATGAGATTGGTGAATGGAGGAGGCATTCCAAAACAACACTGGAGGTCCAACAGAGTGAGAAAGAGATTCATGGATACAGGTGGTGAAACAGAACAACACTAGAGATTCAACAGAGTAGAATGAGATTTGTTGATATAGGAAGTCATCCAGAACAATATTAGAGAGCCAACATAGTGATAAGGTGATTCGTAGACGAAGTAGGTGATCCAGAACGACACAAGAGATCCGATGGAGTTAGAAGGAGATCAGTGGATAGAGGAGGTGATCCTAAACAATACAAGAGAACCAATTGAGTGAGAAGGAGATTGGTGGATGGAGGACATTGTCCAGAACAACACTATAGATCCAACAGAGTGAGAAGGAGATTTGTGGATAGATGATGCCATCTAGAACAACACTAGAGGTCCAGCGGAGTGAGAAGGAGATTCATGCACATAGGAGGTGATCCTAAACATCACAAGAGAGCCAATGGAGTGAGAAGGAGATTGGTGGAGGGAGGAGGTGACCTAAAATAGCTCAGAGATCCAACGAAGTGGCAAAGAGACTCGTGGATGGAGGTATGGATACGATACTACACTAGAGATCCAACAAATTGAGAAGGAGATTTGTGAAAAGAGGAGGTGATCCAAAAATCACTAATGAGCCCATTGAAGGCAGAAGGAGATTGGTGGACAGAGGGTGCAGAACAACATTAGAGATGCAACGGAGTGAGAAAGATATTCCTGGATGGAGGAGGTGATACAGAAGAAAACTCGAGATCTAACAGAATGATCAGGAGATTTGTGTATAGAGGAGGTGTTCTAGAACAACACTAGACATCCATAGACGAGAAAAGAAGATTGGTGGATGAAGTAGGTGATACAGAACAACACTAGAGATCCAATAGAGTGACAAGGAGATTTATGAATTGATGTGGTCATCCAGAACTACACTAGAGAAGCAACGGAGTGAGAAGGAGATACGTAGATGAAGGAGGTGACCCAAAACAACACTAGAGAGTCAACAGAGTGAGAAAGAGATTGGTGGATGGAGGAGGTGATACCATACTACACTAGAGATCCAACAGAGTGAGAAGGAGATTGTGAAAAGAGGAGGTGATCCAAAACAACACTAGAGAACCCATTGGAAGGAGAAGGATATTGGTGGTTGGAGGAGGCACTCCAGAATAACACTAGAGATGCAACGGAGTAAGAAAGATATTCGAGGATGGAGGAGGTGAAACAAAACAACACTAGAGATTCAACAGATTGAAAATAGATTTGACGATAGAGAAAGTCATCCCAAACAATACTAGAGAGCCAAGGAAGTGAGAAGGAGATTCATAGATGAAGGAGGTGATCCAGAATAGCACAAGGGAGCCAACAGACTGAGAAGGAGATTGGTGAATAAAGGGGGTGATCTAGAACATCACAAGGAGATTGGTGGATAGATGAGGTGATCCAGAACAACACTACAGATCTAGTTGAGTGACAAAAATATTTTTGGATGAAGGAGGTGATCCAGAACAACACTAGAGATGCAACAGAGTGAGAAAGATATTCGTGGATGGAGAAGGTCATACTATTCAACACTAGAGATCCGACGGAATGATCAGGAGATTTGTGGATAGAGGAGGTGATCTAGAACAACACTAGACATCTAGGAAAGTGAAAAGGAGATTGGTGGTTGATACAAAACATCTAGGGAAGTGAAAAGGAGATAGGTGATACAAAACAACACTAGAGATCCAATAGAGTGACAAGGAGATTTGTGGATTGATCTGGTCATCCAGAACAACACTAGAGAAGCAACGGAGTGAGAAAGAGATTTGTGAATGAAGGAGGTGATCAAGAACAACACAAGAGTGCCAATTGAGTGAGAAGGAGATTGGTGGATCGGTGAGCTGATGCAGAACATTACTAGAGACCCGACAGAGTTAGAAGGAGATTGGTGGATAGAGAAAGTGATAGAGAACAATGCTAGAGAAGCAACATAGTGGAAAAGAGATTTGTGGATGAAGGATGTGATCAAGAACAACACACAGCGAGCCAATGGACTGAGAAGGAGATAGGTGGATGGAGGAGGCGTTCTAGAACAACACTAGAGGTCCAACGGAGTGAGAAAGAGATTTGTTGATAAAGGAAGTCGTCAAGAACAATGCTAGAGAGCCAAGGAAGTGAGAAGGAGACTGGTTAATAGAGGAGGTGATCCAGAACAACACTAGAGAGCCAATGGAATGAGAAGGAGATTGGTTGATGGAGGAGGTGATCTAGAATAACACCACAGATCCAGCGGAGTGACAAAAAGAATCATGGATAAAGGAGGTGATTCAAAACTACCGTAGAAATCTAACAGAGCGAGAAGGAGATTGGTGGATGGATGAGGTTATACAGAATAAATCAAAAGATCCATTGGAGTGAGAAAGAGATTGGTCGATTGAGGAGGTGATATATAACAAGACTAGAGATTCAATAGAATGATCAGGAGATTTGTGGAAAGAGGATAGATCTAGAACAATACTAGTTATCCAAGGAAGTTAAAAGGAGATTGGTGGATGAAGTAGGTCATGTAGAACAACAATATAGATCCAATAGAGTGACAAGGAAATTTATGGATTGATGTGGTCATCCAGAACAACACTAGAAATGCAACGGAGTGAGAAAGAGATTTGTTGATGAAGAAGGTGATCAAGAACAACACAAGAGAACCAATAGACTGAGAAGGAGATTGGTGGATGGGGGAGGTAATCAAGAGTGAGAAGGAGATTCGAAGATGAAGGAGGTGATCAAGAACAACACAAGAGAGCCAATTGAGTGAGAAGGAGATTAGTGGATGGAGGAGTTGATACAGAACAACACTATAGATCCAACAGAGTGAGAATGAGATTTGTTGATAGAGGAAGTAATCCAGAGCAATACTAGAGAGCCAACAGAGTGAGACGGTAAGTAGGTGATGCAGAGCAACACCAGAAATTCAACGGAGTGATAATGAGATTGGTGAATAGAGGAGGTGATCTAGAACAACACAAGAGAGCCAATTGAGTGAGACGGAGATTGGTCGATGGAAGATGTTATCCAGAACAACACTATAGATCCAACAGAGTAAGGAGGAGATTTGTGGATAGGTGATGTCATCTAGAAAAACACTAGAGGTCCAACAGAGTTAAAAGATGATTCGTGGACGAAGGAGGTGATCCTAAACATCACAAGAGAACCGATGGAGTGAGAAGGAGATTGGTGGATCGGGAGGTGACCCAGAACAGCTCTAGTGATCCAACGGAGTGGCAAAGAGATTCATGGATGAAGTTGGTGATATGATACTACACTAGAGATCCAACAGAGTAAGAAGGAGATTTGTGAAAAGATGAGGTGATCCAAAACAACACTAGTGAGCCCAGTAGAGGGAGAAGGAGAGTGGTGGACGGAGGAGGCGATCGAGAACAATACTAGAGATGCAACGGACTGAGAAAGATATTCGTGGATGAAGGAGGTGATACAGAACAACACTAGAGATCTAACAAAATGATCAGGAGATTTGTGGATAGAGGAGGTGATTTAGAACAACACTAGACATCTTGGGAAGTGAAAAGAAGATTGGTGGATGGACGTAGGTGACACAGAACAACACTAGAGATCTAATAGAGTGACAAGGAGATTTGTGGATTGATGTGTTTATCCAGAACAACACTAGAGAAGTAATAGAGTGAAAAGGACATACATAGATGAAAGAGGTGATCAAGAACAACACAAGAGAGCCAATTGAGTGAGAAGGAGATTAGTGGTGGGGGAGGTGATATAAAACAATACTAGAGATCCAACAGAGTGAGAATGAGATTTATTGATAGAGGAAGTCATCCTGAACAATGCTAGAGAGCCCACGGAGTGGGAAGGTGATTCGTAGATGAAGCAGGTGATCCTGAACAACACAAGAGATCCAACCGAGTGAGAATGAGATTGTTGTATGGAGGAGGTGATCCAGAATAACACAAGAGAGCCAATTTAGAGAGAAAGAGATTGGTGGATCGAGGATGTTATTTAGAACAACACTAGAGATCCAACATAGTGAGAAGGAGATTTGTGCACGAAGGAGGTGATCCAAAACAACACTAGAGATCCCTTTGGAGGGTTAAGGTTGTTGGTGCTTGGAGGAGGCGATCCAGAACAACACTATAGATCCAACGGAGTGACAAAAAGAATCGTGGATGAAGGAGGTGATCCAAAACTACAGTAGAGATCTAACAGAGCGAGAAGTAGATTGGTGGATGGATAAGGTGAAATAGAATAAATCAATAGATCTATAGGAGTGAGAAAGAGATTAGTCAATGGAGGAGGTGATCTTGAACAACACTAGATATCCAGGGAAGTTAAAGGAGATTGGTGGATGAAGTAGGTGATACGGAACAACACCAGAAATCCAATAGAGTGACAAGGAGATTGGTGGATTGATGTGGTTATCCAGAACAACACTAGAGAAGCAACGGAGTGAGAACGAGATTGGTGGATGAGGGAGGTGATCCAGAGTGAGAAGGAGATACGTAGATGAAGGAGGTGATCAAGAACAACACAAGAGAGCCAATTGAGTGAGAAGGAGATTGGTGGATGGGTGAGGTGATTCAGAACAATACTTGAGATCCAACTAAGTGAGAAGGAAATTTGTTGATAGAGGAAGTGATACAGAACAATGCTAGAGAAGCAACAGAGTGATGAGATTAGTGGATGGAGGAGGCATTCCAAAAACGAAGTGAGAAAGAGTTTCGTGGATGGAGGAGGTGGATAAAACAACACTGGAGATCCAACAGAGTAAGAATGAGATTTGTTCATAGAGGAAGTCATCCAGAACAATACTAGAGAGCCAACAAAGTGAGATGGTGATTCGTAGACGAAGTAGGTGATTCAGAACAACACAATAGATCCAACAGAGTGAGAAGGAGATCGGTCAATAGGGGAGGCGATCCAGAACAACACAAGAGAGCCAATTCAATGAGAAGGAGATTGGTGGTTGGATGATGTTGTCCAGAACAACACTATAGACCCAACAGTGTGAGAAGGAAATTTATGGACAGATGATGTCATCGAGTACACCAGTAGAGGTCCCACGAAATGAGATGGAGATTTATGGACAGAGGAGGTGATCCTAAACATCACAAGAGAGCCAATGGAGTGAAAAGGAGATTAGTGGATGGAGGAGATGACCCAGAACAACTCTAGAGATCCAACGGAGTGTCAAAGAGATTTGTGGTTAGATGTGGTGATACGATACTACACTAGAGATCCAACAAAGTGAGAAGGAGATTTGTGAAAAGAGGAGGTGATCCAAAACAACACTAGTGAGCCCATTGGTGGCAGAAGGAGATTGGTGGACGGAGGAGGCAGGACAACACTAGAGATGCAATGGAGTGAGAAAGATATTAGTGGATGGAAGAGGTGATACAGAACAACACTAGAGATCCAACAGAATGATCAGGAGATTTGTGGATAGAGGAGGTGTTCTAGAACAACACTTGACATCTAGGGGAAGTGAAAAGAAGATTGGTGATGAAGTAGGTGATACAGAACAACACTAAAGATCCAATAGAGTGGAAGGAGATTTGTGGATTGAGAAGGTGTTCCAGAACAACACAAGAAGTCTATCGGAGTGAGAAAGAGATTAGTGGATGAAAAAGGTGATACAGAACAACCCTAGAGATCCAATAGATTGAGAAGGAGATTTGTAGATAGAGGAAGTCATCTAGAAAAAACACTAGAGATCCAACGGAGTGAGAAGGAGATTCGTGAATGGAGGAGATTATCCATAATAACACTAGAGATCTAACATAGTGAGAAGGTGATTGGTGAATATAGGAGGTGTGCCAGAACAACACAAGAGGGCCAATTGAGTGAGAAGGGGATTGGTGGATGGAGGATGTGATCTAAAACAATACTAGAGATCTAACAGAGCGAGAAGGAGATTTGTGCACGAAGGAGGCGATCCAAAACAACACTTGAGAGCCTATTGGAATTATAAGGAGATAGGTAGATAGAGGAGGCGATCCAGAACACTAGTGATGCAACGGAGTGAGAAATAGATTCATGGATGGGGGAGGTGATACAGGAGAACACTAGAGATCCAACAGAGTGAAAATGAGATTTGTTGACAAAGGAAGTCATCGAGAACAATACTAGAGATCCAACAGAGTGAGAAGGAGATTCGTAGATGAAGGAGGTTATCTAGAATAGTACAAGAGAGCCAACAGAGTGAGAAGGAAATTGGTGAATAGAGGAGGTGATCCAGAACAACATTAGAGGTCCAATGGAGTGAGAAAGATATTCGTGGATGGTGGAGGTGATCGACAACACTACAGATCCAGCGGAGCGACAAAAAGAATCGTGGATGATGGAGGTGATCCAAAACTATAGGAGAGATTTAGCAGAGCTCGAGAATGGTGGATGAATGAGGTGATCCAGAATAAATCTATAGATCCATTGGAGTGAGCAAGAGATTGGTCGATGGAGGTGATATATAACAAGAATAGAGATTTAATAGAATGATCAGGAGATATGTAGTTAGAGGAGGTGATTTAGAACAACACTAGATATCCAGGGAAGTTAAAGGGATATTGGTGGATGAAGTAGGTGATACAGAACAATAATAGAGATCCAACAAAGTGATAAGGAGATTTGTGGCTTGATGTAGTCATGCAGAACAACACTTGAGAAGCAACGGAGTGAGAAAGAGATTTGTGGATGGGGGAGGTGATCAAGAGTGAGAAGGAGATACGTAGATGAAGGAGGTGATCAACAACAACACAAGGGAGCCAATTGAGTTAGAAAGAGATTGGTGGATGGGTGAGGTGATACAACACTAGAGATCCAACAGAGTGAGAAGGAGATTTGTGGATAAAGGAAGTGATACAGAACAATGCTAGAGAAGCAACAGAGTGAGAATGAGATTTATGGATGAAGGATGTGATCAAGAACAACACAAGCGAGCCAATGGACTGAGAAGAAGATTAGTGGATGGAGGCGGCATTCCAGAACAACACTAGAGGTCCAACGGAGTGAGAAAGAGATTCGTGGATGGAGGAGGTGATACAGAACAACACTAGAGATCCAACAGAGTGAGAATGAGATTTGTTAATAGAGGAAGTCATCCAGAACAATACTAGAGATCCAACAGAGTGAGAAGGTAATTTGTAGATGAAGCAGATGATCCAGAACAACACAAGGGATCCAACAGAATGAGAAGGAGATTGCTGAATAGAGGAGGTTGTCCAGAACAACACAAGAGAGCCAATTGAGTGAGAAGGAGATTGGTGGATGCAGTTGGTGACCCAGAACAACTCTAGAGATTTAACGGAGTGGCAAAGAGATTCATGGATGGAGATGGTGATACGATACTACACTTGAGATCCAACAGAGTGAGAAGGAGATTTGTGAAAAGACGAGTTGATTCAAAACAACACTAGTGAGCCCATTGGAGGGAGAAAGAGATTGGTGGACGGAGGAGGCGATCCAGAACAACACTACAAATGCAACGGAGTGAGAAAGATATTTGTGGTTGGAGGAGATAATACTGAACAACACTAGAGATCCAACATATTGATCTGGAGATTTGTGGATAGAGGAGGTGATCTAGGGAAGTGAAAAGCAGATTGGTGGATGAAGTAGGTGACACAGAATAACACTAGAGATCCAATAGAGTGACAATGAGATTTGTGGACTGTCGTGGTCATCCAGAACAACACTAGAGAAGCAACAGAGTGAGAAGGAGATACGTAGATGAATAAGGTGATCAAGAATAACACAAGATAGCCAATTCAGTGAGAAGGAGATTGGTGGATGGGGGAGGTGATATATAACAACACAAGAGATCCAACAAAGTGATAACAAGATTTGTGGATGGTGGTGGTGATATAGAACAACGCTAGAGAAGCAACAAAGTAAGAAAGAGATTTGTGGATAAAGGAGGTGATCAAGAACAACACAAGAGAGCCAATGGAGTGAGAAGGAGATTGATGGATAAAGAAGGTGATACAGAACAAAACTAGAGATCCAACTGATTGAGAAGGAGATTTGTGGATAGAGGAAGTCATCTAGAAAAAACACTAGTGATCCAACAGTTTGAGAAAGAGATTCGTGGATGGAGGCGGTGATATATAATAACACTACAGATCCAACAATGCGAGAAGGTGATTGGTGAATAGAGGAGGTGATCCAGAACAACACATGAGCGCCTTGAGTGAGAAGGAGATTGGTGGATGGAGGAGGTGACCCAGAACAGCTCTAGAGATCAAACAGAGTGGCAAAGAGATTCGTGGATAGAGGTGATACTAGAGATCCAACAGAGTGAGAAGGAGATTTGTGAAAAGATGAGGTGATCCAAAACAACACTAGGAGTCCATTGGACGGAGAAGGATATTGGCGGACGGAGGAGGCGATCCAGAACAACACTAGAGATCCAATATAATGATCAAGATATTTATGGATAGAGGAGGTGATCTAGAACAATAGTAGACATCTTGGGAAGTGAAAAGAAGATTGGTGGATGAAGTTGGTGATACAGAACAACACTAGAGAAGCAACGGAGTGAGAAGGAGATACGTAGATGAAGAAGGTGATCAAGAACAACACAAGAGAGCCAATTGAGTGAGAAGAAGATTGGTGGATGGGAGAGGTGATACAAAACAACACTAGAGAACCAACAGAGTGAGAAAGAGATTTGTGGATGGTGGAGGTGATACAGAACAACACTGAGAAGCAACAGAGTGAGAAAGAAATTTGTGGATGAAGGATGTGATTATAAGAACAACACCAGAGAGCCAATGGACTGAGAAGGAGATTAGTGGATGGTGGAGGTGATACAGAACAACACTAGAGATCTAACAGAGTGAGAATGAGATTTGTTGATAGAGGAAGTCATCCAGAACAATACTAGAGGGCCAATATAATGAGAAAGAGATTCGTAGATGAAGCAGGAGATTTAGGACAACATAAGATATCCAACGTAGTGAGAAGGAGATTGGTGAATAGAGGAGGTGATCCAGAACAACACAAGAGAGCCAATTGAGTGAGAAGGAGATTGGTAGATGGAGGATGTTATCTAGAACAACACTAAAGATCCAATAGAGTGAGAAGGAGATTTGTGGATAGAGGTTGTCATCTAGAAAAAACACTAGAGATCCAACAGAGTAAGAAGGAGATTCGTGGACGAAGGAGGTGACCCAAACTACACTAAAGAGCCCATTGGAGGGAGAATGAGATTCATGGATGAAGGAGGTGGTGCAGAACAACACTAGAAATCCAACAGAGTGAAAATGAGATTTGATGATAGAGGAAATCATCATGGACAATACTAGAGAGCCAACGGAGTGAGAAGGAGATTCGTAGATGAAGGAGATCATCCTGAACAACACAAGAGAGCCAATGGAGTGAGAAAAAGATTGGTGAAAGGACGAGGTGATCCAGAAAAACACAAGAGATCTAACAGAGTGAGAAAGAAATTTGTGGATGGAGGAGGTGATCCAGAACAACACTACAAATCCAGCGGAGTGACAAAAAGAATCGTAGATGTAGGAGGTGATACAAAAACTACAGTAGAGATCTAACAGAGTGAAAAGGAGATTGGTGGATGGATGAGGTAATCCAGAACAAAACTAGAGATCCTATGGAGTGAGAAAGATATTCCTGGATGGAGGAGGTGGTATAGAACAACACCAGAGATTCAACATATTGATAAGGAGATTTGTAGATAGATGAGGTGATCTAGAACAACACTAGATATCCAGGGAAGTGAAAAGGAGATTGGTGGATGAAGTAGGTGATACAGAACAACACTAGAGTCCAATAGAGTCACAAGTAGATTCGTGGATAGATGAGGCCATCCAGAACAACACTAGAGAAGCAACGGAGTGACAAGGAGATACGTGGATGAAGGAGGTTGGTGGATGGGGGAGGTGATACAAAACAACACTAGAGATAGAGGAGGTCATCCAGAACAACACTAGAGAAGCAACATAGTGTGAACAACACTAGAGACGCCAATGGAGTGAGAAGGAGATTAATGGATGAAGGAGGTGATCCAGAACAACACTAGAGATCCAAAAAGTGAAAAGAGATTCGTGAATGAAGAAGGTGATACAGAATAACACTAGAGATCCAATACATTGAGAAGGAGATTTGTGGATAGAAGAAGTCATATAGAAAAACACTAGAGATCCAATGGAGTGAGAAAAATATTCGTGGATGGAGGAAGTGATACAGAATAACACTACGGATCCAACAAAGTGAGAAGGAGATTTGTGGATAGAGGAAGTTATCGAGAACAACACTAGAGTGCTAACGGAGTGAGAAGGAGATTTGAATTTAGATTGAATATTTAACGGTTTGGATCGACTTTTTGAACTTTAAAAATGTAAGAACCACTACAGCAGGACAATTCTTCTGCGACCGGCCAAATCGGTCTCAGAAGGGTAAGGCGTCGGTCGTAGAAGGCCGAAATCATTCGCAAAAGGGTCAGTCGCAGTTGCTCCGTCACTGATGCCCTCCCCGTTGACATCACTGATCACTGATGCCCTTATAGCGACCGATGAAATCGGTCACTGATGCTATATGCTGACGTGGCGGAAGACCATCAGAGACCGATTAGGCGATCGCTGATGGGTCCAAAATTGGTCGCAAAAGAATTTTTTTTTTTGGGGTATTTTTTTGTTATTTTTCTTTTCCCCAATTGGTACGAAATATACCAAACAAATATAATAAACTATCATTCATATTCATATGCAACACAAGCAATAAACTATCATATTGCAAATAATAAATTATCCCAAAACATGATCATATTCATCCAAAAATCTAAGCAATATTCATCTAAAATTTCAAACCAATGAACAATTCCAAATAGTTCACCAAATACAACTATTACAGTGGAATGCAAATCTAAAACATGGCAATCTAAATTAAAGCCTTTATGCTCCAAATCAGCAGTTGACGCATTCTTTTTAAGTCATCATTTATACTGTTATGAACAAAATCATACACAAAAATAAGAAACTTTTCAACATTACAAAGGGAAAAGGAAGCCCCTTGTTAATTAGTATAACAAAGTATAGTGAAGAGTGATCTCTGTTGTCTTCGTTTATTTTTCAATTTAATCAGGGTGCAGTTTGCGAAACTAGACGAACTTCATACAAATCATTGTCGCCTTTTCCTACAATAACCAATGCAAACACAATTAATTATTTACTGCAAGAATTTCAAGCACTAAATTTTGAGTGAGGGTATGGTATTATGCATAGCACATATTGGTTCATACTATGGATCATTATCTCAATTTTCAGAGTCCAAAGAATCGATCTAAACTGTTTAAATCTCCATAATAATTATACCATAGCCTCACTCTTGCTTCTTTCATTGTTGGTTTATAATCTCCGTAATAAGGATTTGATCCTTTAGATAGAAAAGAAAATAATACAAAAAATATATTAAAATGTGTTAAATTCTTGGAATAAGGATTAAGGAATAAGACAACTAACGAATTCTGCATTGATCCCTAACCCAAAGAAAGACGTGAACTTTGGCTGAAAAGGAAAAATAACCACGTCACAATAATTTAGAATCAACCACATTTTACCATGATATATGTAATTATGCAACCAAAATGAAATTTAGTATCATCACCTTATTCTATGGACAGTTTATGTAGTTGTTTACCGAGATGTAATTAATATCATTGAAATTGAAATAATTCTACTAAAATACAAATTCAGATTTTCTTTCTTCTCTTTTTACTTTCTAATCAGCTTTGAAATTAGATGGCAAACTATATCAATTGCTACAAATTTCATCAGAGAAGTGTAACAAGTGGAGTTAAAACTCACCTGTCTCTTTTCAAAATCATATAGTTGCAATGCTTTTGCTTCGAAAACAAGCACCAGAGCATATTTTCCCTCTTCCGTGACCTAAACACAAAAATATTGAAAACCAAAAACAAAATTACAATGCCATTTTTGATAGGAAATTAGTGTTTAAAATTAGCGGCGGTGAGGTTGGGGTGGGGTCGGGCGGCAACAGATCTAGAGAGAGAGAGAGAGAGAGAGAGATGGAGAGAGAGAGGAGAGGTTGGGGTGGCCGGGGGTCGGGCGACAGGGGCTCTGTGTTTTTTTTTTTTCTTTTTTCGCTAAACCCTAAATGCGGGAATCATAGAGAGAAGAAAGGCTTTGACGGGGTTTTTGAGGGGTACCCTTCAGCGACCAGGCCAAATCGGTCACAGAAGGGTAAGATGCCGGTCGCTGAAGGGTTTGTCGCCGAAACATTAATTTTTTTATTTTTTATATATTTTTTTGGATCTTCAGCAACCGGCGATCCAACCGGTCGCTGAAGCCCCTTTTTGTTATAGTGAACCGAAGCATTTGTTCCACAGCCTAGGAACAAACGTTTTGATATTAGTCCACCTCTATATATATACATATACCACTCATTTGACAATGTTTCTAAATTCATGAGGACTTAAACAAGTTTAAAGCACCATTTCAACCTATAAAGTATGTTCAATTTTGCATTTCAAGGATATTATTTTTCGTATGAAGTAATCAATGTCACCTATATCCGGCTCTATTTATTGCATCTTGGAGTGCATCAGCTTTAGCAAAATCACGAGCAACCTTAGCATTCATTCTTGCAATCGCCATATGAATGATCCAAATTAAGCGTGAGTCAAGGGTCATAAAAGTTGGGCTCTAAAATATAGAGGTTTATTTTATGATTTACATTGAATGATCCAAATTTGATAGGTTAGATACCTGACCAGCTGACCTAATCTGAATTCAGTTTAGCCAGCGTTCTTTAGCTGGTCTGAAACACTGGCTAAGTGGTTTATTAAGAAATAATGATATATATAATGATATTAACAGATAATCAAATTCAATTTCTTCATACTTTTTATTTTTGAATAAGTATATTAAATATTTTTGTCGAGAAGGAGAAAGATGACTGGATTATTTTGATTCATTAGAAGGAACTAAATCATTAATTCGATTTTTAGAAAAATTTTAGTAAACCAAATCAATAATTTGATTCCTTAACTATAATAAACTACACTGCTTCTCTACCACAATAAATTATTTCCTATATTTATTTGGAACTGAATCTCCTGCTTACACTGTCCATCCGTCCATTATTTTTTTTGTCTATTTCAATCTGGATGGTCAATATTGAAGTATGGAGAATGTTTTCTAATACTCAAATACTTTTCATATTTTAATTATTATAGTCTAGATTGAAGCAGGTATGAAATAGATGGACAGATTGACTTGTGGACATGATTTTCCTACCTACAGGTGAGCATGAGATTTGATTCTTTTTATTTTATGTTTTTTTTCTAAAATGTGTAAATGAACCAAAGTAATGTTTTGGTCCCTTTACTTTTTGGATTTTACACCTGATTAATACAGGCACTTGTCAGCCACTGACAAGGTTTAAAAAAAAAAACATTATACACCTGAATGCATATACTTAAAAAGAACCGAAAAATCTATACAGTTTTTTTCAGAAAATGTCTAAAATAAATGATTGCTTTTGTGACTTCAAAAAAGTTGTAATTTATCTCCTTCCCTACAAAATGTTTGTTATATTTCTAACAATAATATAATATATATTGCAATTTATGCATTATATGCCCGTGGTTTGGACCCCCAACACAAACACAATAAAGAATTTGCATATAAAATTGCCATTGTGTCAGTAGTGTCATGGCAATAGCCGCCTGTGTAGACTTTATTCAACACCAACCATCTTATAAATGGAGAAGAAAGAACTAAAATTTCTATTGAAAAAAAGAAACAAATATGGGCTTGAGCAACTTTGTGGACGCTAAAGCCCACACAGGTACTTGAGGCTCAAACAGTCTTCTTAAGAAATATTTCTTTAGAAAAGATCCAATCCGGATTTCCATAGTTAAATAAAGAGGATTTTGTTATGAATAAATTATATGAATGTGGATGATATAACTCTTTTATTTTGTAACTCTCAACACTAATGATCTCAATTTATTTCCAAAAATTCATTTCTTCATTTATTATTTGAACTAATTTAGATAATTTTTCATTTACAATTTGCTGTTTATAAGTAAATGTTTTATAATCTTGTACTGTATACAACAAAAATATATTAATAAAGAGATTGTCATCTTTTGCATTCTCAATATCTTATATAGTTTATTTATCTTTATTTTATAACAGAATCAATATTTCATTATTAAAATAAAATATTATTGGAGAAACTATAAATCATTAGCTTCATCATCTGCTAATTTCGGTCCCTGTTTTCAAGAATACAAATAGTAAGACGTGTGTGACAAGTAGGACAAGTATCCACTGTTGTATTGGATGGTGGGGTCCACTACTTTACGACTTGAGATCTTGTAAAAAACGGTGCCTATTCGGATGGTGCAGGACCAGTATTATTTGGTGCTTTGAGAGTCGTGCAGAGCTAAAACAATTGGGTTGTTCATTATCTAGCTAGGTCCTTGATGGAATATCAACAAACTGAGCCGTGACAGTATATGTTTGTGCATGTTAGAAAAAAAGAAACAATATATGGGCTTGAGCATCTTTTGTGGACGCTAAAGCCCACACAGATACTTGAGGCCCAAACAGTCAAAGACTGGGATATATGTAACAGATTTCTTAAGAAAATATTTCTTTAGAAAAGATCCAATCCGGATTTCCATAGTTAAATAAAGAGGATTTTGTTATGAATAAATTATATGGATGTGGATGTCATACCTCTTTTATTTTGTAACTCTCAACATTAATGATCTCAATTTATTTCCAAAAATTCATTTCAAATTTATTATTAGAATTAATTCAGATAGTTTTTCATTTACAATTTGCTGTTTATAAATAAATATTTTATAATCTTGTATTGCATACAACAAAAATATATTAATAAAGAGATTGTCATCTTTTACATTCTCAATATCTTATATAGTTTATTAAAATTAAATATTATTGGAGAAACTATAAATCATTAGCTTCATCATCTCCTAATTTCGAGTCTGGCAGTCCCTGTTTTCAAGAATATAAATAGTAAGATGTGTGTGACAAGTAGGACAAGTATCCACTGTTGTATTGGACGGTGGGGTCCACTACTTTAACGGTGCCTATTCGCATGTTGCAGGTCCACTATTATTTGGTGCTTTGAGATTCGTGCAGAGCTAAAAGAACGGTCCACATCCACTGGTAGTAAAGATTCTCTTTTCACATAATTAATGCACTGGATGCATGTGAATTGTTATTTCTATTAATTAAAAGAATAATGTACCACAAACTCTCTCCGGGAAGCAACTTGTCTCATTTATAATTAAAAAGTATGAAATTACAAACCACTAGTCTTGCATGGGATCCATGTCAGTCAAACAAAAGCATAAATACAATTTATGTAGACTGGACTAGGACTTCAATTATTTTAATGACAATTAGGTTGCCGAGCTCTATCATGACTTGGCATTTTAAAAATAAAATATATCTATAACTGTTTTTGAGAATATTTGATTTACAACAAGGGCACTAATATTATTGGTAACAGTTATGGGCAGTTAAACACAACATTAATATTTGATTTTCAATTTCTTCAGAATTTTTTATAGGATTATTTTGATACTCTAGAAAAAACCGAATTATTAATTTGGTTTTTTGGATATTTTCTAATAAACCAAATTAGTGATATCCATACTAAATTGTCGATCTGAACCGTTCAACATGATATCCATACTAAAATATACTTGAGGATAAAATTTGGTATTTTTTGAAAACTTATTACTTTTTTTTTAAGATGGGTACAAAGCTACTGTTTTTTTACCGTTCAAAAAACAATGATTTTCTATCGATCTTAAAAAATAATAAAAAATTTCAAAAATTAAAAAATTTCATCCCAAACCGTGGAATTTCATTCGGATATTTATAGGACTGATTAGTGGTTGAGTCCCTAGCTATACTTTTTATAAATTGCTCACAATCATGAATATTCGGTCTCCATAAATGCTGTCAAACTCAACCACCACCACCCCTCTAAATTCGCAAAAATTAAAGAGGCTATGGGGATCGGAGCAATGGAACAGTCCCTTTAATTTTTCAAATTGTTCCAGTTGTTAGCGAACAAATTATGGAAATTATGTATTTTGTTTCCCACTAATTATATGATCCCACTAATTATTATTCTAAAAAAGATATTATATGGTCCCCACTAATTATTATTCTAAAATCCCTACAACACTCTTCCTCTGTAATCTCCACTAATTATATGGTCCCCATTTCTTAGTCCCCGCTCTCATCTCCATGTCAACTTTCATATATATAAATACTTGGAAGATAAGATATTAACATTTGAAAAATAAGACTTAATACTTTGGTGCGTAACTTGTTATGATCATCTGTTTTTCAGTCCCCCAATCATTCCCGCATCAACATTCCTCTAATGAAGTAGTGGGAACCCCGTATCACCGCATCAACCTTATCCAATCGTCCCCGTGTCAACCTTATTCTAACAAAAATAATTGACCACATAGGTATAAATAATTCAGCGCAGAGATATAAATACTTGTAGTACTTGATATTAATACTTTTAAAGTTCATCTAGTGTCATATGTAAAAAAATATTTGCAAGTGTAGGAATAAATACTTGCACACCAAGGTATAAATACTTGTGTGGCAATGAGTCCGAAAGCAAGTCATCATGGAACTAATTTGAAAGAGAAAATTACGTAGAAAACGTTCGTGGTATTAGATTCGCAAAATTTCTCACAGATTGTCAAAAATATGGATGAGATTGAACTGAGAAAAAAAATCCACCTCTAAAAACGTGTATGTTCCGCCATTTAGTTTGAATAGCCTCGCACAAATATTTATGGTGCAGGTATGTTTGAGTGATTTGATTGGGAGACAATTATTTATCTAAAAATTATTTACCTCATAGAGATAAATACATCTGTACATATGTATAAATACTTTATTGCATATGTATTAATACTTTGGAAAAAAAAATATTTGTTGGAGTTTTTGCTGTCTCCCAGATAGTTATAGTAATTATGATAGTTATGGTACAAGTACAATACGGATACTGTTGCGCGAATCTTCCTAGAAATTAATTATAGATCTCTTTAATATATTAGCGCAGAAATCGTTTATTAATATATTTACTTGACCCAATAGGAAGCACAGGAATATGGTGCCTCAGTCAAATGTTTGAACGTTAGGTGTAGGAGGAGACTGAAGAATTTTTTATTTATGGGGACAAAAAAAATAATTTAAAATGAGGATGATTCAAATCTTCTATTTTTTTTCTCCGTTCTATCTCTATTTTTAATTTTCTAATAACAAATTTTTTTAAATTTGTATATTAAAATAAAACTGTAAAATGTAATCTATATTATTTTCTCTACATTCACACAAAACGTTATCACTTTTGATTTTAATTTTAATTATATGAATCAATAGTTTGAAAAATCAACATCCATATATAATTTATCCATATCGGTGTATTTTTACAAGCTGTTGATACTAATTACATAATCGAAATTTCGTGATATTTTAAGTGTGCATGTACAAAATGATATAGATAATATCTAATGGTTTCAATTTAATATTTAAGTTGTAAGTTTTAAGCTATTGTAGTTCTAAAAATAGAGGCATAGTAGAGGCAAAAAAAATAGAAGCATTTAAGGAACTATATATATAGAGAGAGAGAGAGGAGGGTTCCAATGACTCGTGTCTTTCATACCTCATCATACCTCATATTTTATATATTCGTTTTCAAAGTCTAAATTGTTAATCTGAATCGTTCAACATGATATCCATACTAAAATATATTTGAGGATGAAATTTGTTATTTTTTGGAAATTTTTTATTTTTTTTAAGATGGGTACAAAATTACTGTTTTGTGACGGTTCAAAAAACAATGATTTTCTATCAATCTTAAAAAATAGTAAAAAATTCCAAAATTATAAAATTTAATCCCAAACCATGGAATCCCATTCGGATATTTATGTGGACTTATTTGTGGTTGAGTCCCTATACTTTTCATAAATTGCTCACAATCATGAATATTCGGTCCCCATAAATGCTGTCAAACCCAACCACCACCCCCCTCTAAATTCGCAATAATTAAAGAGGTTATGGGGATCAGAGCAATGGAACAGTCCTATAATTTTTCAAATTGTTGCAGTTGTTAGCGAACAAATTATGAAAACTAAAAGTACCGAAACATTGGTTCGGTCACCTCTGTCCAAAAAAATCGATCCATTTTATATATATATAAAAAAAAAAGTAGTCCATTCTTTTTTGGATAATTTATTTTTTATATTTCTAAGAGTAAAATTTTTGTACAATGTCTCTCATAGAAATTAGAATAATTATTTGAGTATCCTCATTCCTGTACCCTCAAAATCCCTCCACCTCATTCAGAAAAATTATGTATTTTGTTTCTCACTAATTATATGATCCCACTAATTATTATTCTAAAAAAGATATTATATGGTCCCCACTAATTATTATTCTAAAATCTCTACAACACTCTTCCTCTGTGATCTCCACTAATTATATGGTCCCCCTTTCTCAGTCCCCACCCTCATCCTCGTGTTAACTTTCATATATATAAATACTTAGAAGATAAGATATTAACATTTGAAAAATAATATATTAATACTTTGGTGCGTAACTTGTTATGATCATCCGTTTTTCAGTCCCCCAATCATTTCCGCATCAACATTCCTCTAATGAAGTAGTGGGAACCCCGTATCACTGCATCAACCTTACCCAATCGTCCCTGCGTCAACCTTCCTCTAACAAAAATAGTTGACCACATAGGTATAAATAGATCAGTGCAGAGGTATAAATACTTGTAGTACTTGATATTAATACTTTTAAACGTCATCTAGTGTCATATGTAAAAAATATTTGCAAGTATAGGAATAAATACTTGCATGCCTAGGTATAAATACTTGTGTAGCAATGAGTCCGAAAGTACGTCATCATGGATCTCATTTCAAAGATAAAATTGCGTAGAAAATGTTCGTGGTATTAGATATGCAAAATTTCTCACAGGTTGTTAGAAATATGGACGAGAATGAACTGAGAAAAAAATTCACCTCTAAAAACATATATGTTCCGTCATTTAGTTTGAATGGCCTCCCACAGGTATTTATGGTGCTGGTACGTTTGGAAAATTTGATTGGGAAGACAATTATTTACGTAAAAATTATTCACCTGATAAGAATAAATACATCTGTACATATGTATAAATACTTTATTGCATATGTATTAATACATTGGAAAAAAAAAATTGTTAGAGGTTTTGCGGCTACCCTAGATAGTTGTGGTAGTTATGATAGTTATGATGCAGGTACAGTACGGTTACTGTAGCGCGAATACTGTTATCAGCTTCCTAGAAATTATAAATCTCTTTAATTTATATTAGCCTAGAAATCGTTTATTAATATATTTACTTGACCCAATAGGAAGCACAGGAATATGGTGCCTCGGTCAAATGTTTGAACGTTAGGTGTAGTAGGAGACTGCAGAATTTGTCATTGATGTTGACAAAGAAATTATTTAAAAATGAGGAGGGTTCAAATCCTCTATTTTTTTCTCCGTTCTATCTCTATTTCTAATTTTCTAATAATAAATTTTTTAAAATTTATATATCAAAATAAATAAATGTAATATGTATTATTTTCTCTACATTCACATAAGAAATTATCACTTTTTTATTTTCATTGTAATTATACGAATCAATATGTTGAAAAATCAACATCGATGTATAATTTATCCATATCGGTGTACTTTTGCAAGTTGTTGATATTAATTACAAAATTGAAATATGGTGATATTTTATGTGTGCATGTACCAATTAAACAAGAATAATAATAAATGAGTCATGTAGAAAATATAAATTATTTTAGTGTGCCAAGTGTTAGACGTATACTTTTATACTTCAAGAATATAATGATGTATTTATGCGTAGAATTGACCAATTATTTATACTCAAATCAGAGCAAGTGTTTTGATTTTTTACTAATAGCACTGTCATTGATAAAAAAATATTTATTTTAAAATAATGAACTCATATTACATTCTAATCCTTGTATAAATAAAAATATGCAAAAAGGGCTTAATTGTGAAGATTTTTAAGTTATGCAATATTTAAAACTTGGAGGGCTTATGTGCAAAAATGCCATATATTAAGTTAATATCCATCTTCTTCACTTGATCATTTCATTTCACATCTAATTTCGTGAGGGGCTAGGTCTTGGCCGAACCAAAGAGAGAAAGAGAGAAAGAGAGAAATCGAACGTGAAATCGGGTCAGAATTGTCGGAAAACGGAGATTCGAGCTAATTAGACGATCGTGCTCAACTCTAGAACTTCAATTTGGTATATATCTTCCTTCTTTGCAATCTTTTGAAAACCCTAAATTGTTTGATTTGTTGTATTTCTTTGAGAATTCGAATTTAAGTTCGATTGATTCGATATAACTCGATATTCGGTTTGATTTGTATTGAATCGAATGGATTTGTTTGGGAAATTGGGAATGGAATTAGGGTTTTGGTAAAATGATGGGATTTGGGGAAATTACTAAATTTTCAGGTGTTATGCACCATTTGGATCTGAATCGATCGAGTTATAATCGTTTGAACATCTCGAATCGTATTGTTCGATTGAATTATTCGTTTGAGCTGAATTTGGAATTAGGGTTTTGTACAAATTGTATACCAATTGAATTCATGGTTTAATGGTGTCGATTCTCGACAACCTAGATGTGAACTATACCTTCTGAACCGAGAACAAGTAACAACGGTTAACCATGTCGAACCGCGATCGAAACGACCTAAACTAAACATGTAAAACTGGTTCTGTGTGAGCTACTGCGGACCGGAATAGATCCTTTACGGGCCGCAAGGGGAACAGGGACTTAACCAAAAATTCGAACTGCTCTGTGTTGCTGTTACGGGCCGGAATAGAACCTATTGCGGGCCGCAATAAAATATGGCAGAACAACCACTCTCTGGAAGGATTGACTGCGGGCCGCAACCATGCCATTACGGGCCGCAGAGCATACCCTGTTTTGCTGAAATTGTGTATTTTACGTGGTATAAGCCTAATTGGTTGAACCATTAACTTAACCTATACCATTAGGACCCGAATACGAACATTAAACCGTGTTTAACCTAATTTAACTCGGTTTAACCTACGGGATACCAATCGAATGTTTTAATCGAATCTAAACGTATAAATAGGTGGTAAACCTACGAGGCATCGGATCTCGGGATCGTTCGAGACGCCTGAGCCTTAGACGAGTGCACTATATACTCAGGTGCGGGGTTTCTGGACTTGTTTGATAGTTTATATTCAGAATTAAACTGTGTTTCTATTGACATGTTGATTATTGGTTGAATTGCATTATCGGATTGTGTTGCATATGCATTGCATTGCCCTAATTAATTGAAACTCGGATTGTTTATCTGATTGATCTGCATGCTGGTATGGTTATCGTTGTGTATTGATCTGAATGATCTAATTTGGAATTGAAAGTCACCGTGATTTATATCACCATCGGTTGGTGGATATGGTATTACCGTCCCCCATCGTGGCGACGACACCCAGGGGGTGTGTTCGGATTTGTCAAAGTCTATGCATGGACTTTGACGACCCAGTATTCTAAAGCTTTAGATTGGCTGGCCCTCGGCAGTTCCCAGTACCGGTTGGGACGAGGGGTAAGTGACTCTGTATTATGAATTTGGCTTTTGGTGACTTGTGTATCGGAGGCATTGCCCAGGGGGTGAATGCGTTTGGATGGTCGATTGGTTTTAAATGGATTTTTTTTTCCCGGATATGAAATGGAACCAGACTTGTAATTAAACGGTTAAGCCTGTAACTACCAAATATTCTGAGTTCGAGTTAAACCAAATATTGTGTGATTGAATTTCGGTTTGGCAAATCCTGAGTTGATTTCATTTGGCTTATTGATGTCGGTTTATGCGTTCATGTTTATATATTATTATAAACTGATCTGAACTTTATTTGTGCTTTATTTTTGAATATAATCTGTGATTGCAAGTCCAGGAGCGAAACGTGGCAAATTTATCGCACTGAGAATTTATTTCTCACCCCCTCTTTGGGTTATCTTTTCAGGTTCCGGTTCAGCAGATCCGAGAGAGGCACGAGGTCGGTAGGCCTGGTTATTCCGCTGCTTAGACTGTCTGGTATGGTGACAATAGAGATTATGTATATAGTTATGTTTTGGTGGTGTACATATATGATCTCTGTGTCATTTTTGTGATGCGTATCCATCGAGATACGGGTTTGTATGATATTACCTGACCAGTTGGGAGTTATGTTATTTGTTTGTTGAGTTGTTTGTTTATGTTTTCATTTACTATTATACCGTAATTGCCTTGTAGGCATACGGGCAACCGTATGTCTACGGCAGGAAACACCTGTCGCGCCTCGTTGGGCCGCGGGGTGTGACAACTCATACCTCAAATTTCTCAATTAAATATGAGAGAATTTTATTTTTTATCTTTAGTTTGGTATTTTATAAAGGTTTTGAGGATGAATGAAGATGAAAATATATTTTACTTTACACAAATTAATAGTTTTCGAGTTAGACAATAGCAGGTTTAACATAACACAGTACTCATATAAAAACATATATATTGTGCAATATGTTGCACAAACAAATAAGTTCACAACCAAATATTGTTCTTAACAATAAAACATTACTAATAAATTAAACCTAAAAAAATACAACTTGGGTAACCTTAGTAGCCTAATAGATCTTTCTCTTGACCAAAATCATTTTGATGGCGATCTTTATCTTTATCTTAACAACAATAACTTCACGGGTTCCATCCCACCTACCTTAGGTAACCTTACCAAGCTATCACTTCTCTATCTTCACCAAAATATCCCACTCGCCTTAGGTAACCTTACCAAACTATCCCACCTACCTTAGGCAACCTTACTAACTTACTGGAACTTCGCCTTTACGAAAATAAATTTTATGGTTCCATCCCACATACCTTGGGTTATCTTCAAAGTTAACAACATTTGATCTTTCCAAAAATATGTTAAGTGGATTCATCCCCTGATGAACTCGGGAAGCTTCAAAACCTAAATATCAACGCCAATGAAGATTTAGCAAACTTAAAATTATTTTGAATAAAAGATACAACATATGATGTTTGGCAAATTGGGTTTTAGCAGGAGAGTTATTGTTCTAAGATTGTTTTGGAGCAGTGGTGTAAAATAAAGACAATGAAGATTAAACAAACACATTTTTTTCACAAGCTCTATTTACTTTTAATTATAAGAGCAACTATATCGGCTAACATTTTGGAGGAGAGGACATTTGTTTTCTATTTTTTAAAACAAAAATGACCAAATTTTCCATTTTTTTTTCGAAGTATAGAGATGATGAGGTTCATTCCATGGAATCCGGGACGTTCCGATAGGCATCGGGATCAAATTCGGTCCGATAGCCGGTCGGAGCTATCTGATCCGCATTAAGATTCACACAGACAACTTTAATTCATGTGGATCAAGTGCGCATAAATCTTGACACTGATTAAACGAATCCAACTGGACATCCGACTGAGTTTGATCTGATGCCAATCAGACTGGTAAGATAAAGCTAAATCTTATTAAAGTAAGATAAATCTCATTATATAGTGTGTCGTACTGATATTAGTTTTGGTCGTTGGTTCTAAGAATTTTCTTAGTGCGTTCAAAAGACTCCAATGGTGCGTTCTGACTCACAATTCGGGTCCCATGTCCCAACTTTCATAGTGAGTCATCTCTAGCCCGGTCTTCACGGGTTAGTAATCAAAGTGCAAAATGATTCAGAATTCGGGTCCCATGTCCCAACTTTTCACAGTCAGTCATCTCCAGCCCGGTCATCACGGGTACAATATAAAATATTTTTCTGCTACAAGATGACAAATTGGCAATCCTTTTTTTGTGTGTAATAAGATAGAAAGGGGTCAAGCTTCTAATACTATGTTTTATTGATAAATTAGACATACAATACAATCAAATGAGCCAAAAAGCGTGAATTTTTCAATGAATTTTGAGCATAAAAAATGGAATAAAAGTTACATCTATCATAATAGTACTTCACCAACCAACCAAAAATAGAATAAAAATTGTCTTTAAAATTCAATTACATCTCTCTTCATAATATGAAAATTAGATGAAACTATTGCCTTAAAATTGCAGCTCCATTTCGTAGCAATTTACAGAATTCAGAAAGCTTGAATTGGATTAAAAACATAAGCGACACGGTCTACTCCCATTTTGAATTCTTTAGTATTGCGATCTAGACTGGATTTATTATTGTGGACCATGCTATCCAGGAATTTGCAAGTCATTTGCAGGTCAACACCAAAATACAATTCTGTAATCATGCTATATTTTTTAAGATTTTTTAAAGTTAGTTGGCAACGTGCCACTAACAATATTTGTATTAATAAAGAAAAGTATTTCCAGAGCACTAAAAGTAATCATTGTAGCAGCAACCATACGAATATTGTGTCCTTTGTAGGGATATTTAGTTCTGTAATCATTCTTGCTTTTGGAAGTAATCAAGGGCGACTAATTTATCATTCATTTGTAATTAGCTTATTAGAAAAATGATATGGATTATAAAAATAGCTACTTATTGGTAAGCATATGGATTAAAAAATTTTGTTGGCTTCTCACGTAATGGTGTCTGTGAGAGTTAATTCACATTCATTTTTATTCATTACCCTATAAATTTAGATGTTTAAAGATGATTGTGTACTGATGGCAAGAAATAAGCAAGAATTCTTTTTTTTTATTGCTGTTTTTTGTTGGCGAAATATGCATTATGTTTTTTCTTCCAGGCGCCAGCACCATGCACATTAGTAGAAGGTTAGAGCATGGCATTATTTATTTTCTGTTTTTGATGTCGCATAAGAGAGAAAAAAAATGACTCTTGTTACCGCACATGTGAAGTGCTTTCAAAGTTAGTAATGGAATTTAAACAAGGAATCGGGCACGGTCCGATGGGTATTGAATCAAATTCGGTCAGATGTTAGGTTAGAGTCTTCTAATCTGCAACTTGACTCATCGTATGAATCAAGTGCGCACAAATTTTGGTACGGATCAAACGATTCCAACCAGACATTAAACCAAATATTGTCTGATGCTCATTAGATTGCCCCCCACTCTTTTAAACAAAGCCCAGATGGATCACTATTGTATAGTAGGTGAGCACTAGGCCGGAAACACACTCTAGAATTGTTTTTCAAGTTGAAAAATTAGGTATAGTATTGCCAAAATGTCTAGAACTATGAGATATCAGTTTTACATGGCATTTAATACTGACCGAACAGAAATAATTAAGATCCTGATTTTCAAAATAAGCTTCCACTTATATTGGTAAGATAAATGAAATTTCAAAATAAGCTTCCATACATTAGCAAATGACAAATTGGCAATTTATTTTTGTGAAAATAAGAACGGATCAAGCTCCTAATCTTATATTAATTGATTAATAAAAAATAGATACAACCAAAAAGTATGAAAGTGAACAATGAGTATTGAGCATAAAAAATAGAATAAATGTTACATTTCTGATAATATTTGACCAACCAACTCAAAAGTAAAATAAAAATTATCTCCAAAGGACATGGATTTAAAATAATTTCATTGGTAATTATGCATATGAATTAATTTCATTCACATAATGGTGTTTGTGTGCGCGCATGTGCACATAATCTATTTCGCATTCATTTTTATTCATAACCCTATATATTTAATGCAACGACTCAAGAGGAAACATTATGAGGTCAACTTCTTTCAAACCATACATCTCCCTTTCATTATAAGAAGAGCACTCTGTGAGAGAGTAACCCATGACACTCATAACATAAATCATGGAAAGCGTGCTCACTATTCACCTCCTCTTAAGTCTCTTAACCTTATCCTCCTTTTCTCTCGCTGCCATAGTACCCACTAGTAAAACTGATCTATCAGCACTTCTCTCCTTCAAGTCCCAAATACATGATGACCCATTTGGAGTCCTCTCCTCATGGAACGAGTCACTGCACCACTGTCAATGGCAAGGGATCATGTGTGGCCGGCACCATCCAGATAGAGTGACTGCTCTCGTTCTCGACTCCAAACAATTGTCAGGTTATATATCTCCATCCTTAGCAAACCTCACGTTCCTCCAAAGGATGAGTCTCGCTGATAACCAGTTGAGAGGAAGCATCCCGGTAGAGATCGGATACTTGGGTAGGCTACGTTTTCTCAACTTGAGTGTTAATATTCTTGATGGTAGCATTCCATCTACTCTAAGTAACTGTTCAAATCTGGAAGTTATTTATTTGAGAAATAATAATCTCCATGGAACCATCCCATCTAGCTTAGCGCAATGCAAAGAACTTCAAAATATCAAGCTGGGGAATAACTTCCTCACAGGAGGCATACCATTGGAATTCGGCCAACTCCCACAGCTGCAATTCTTAAAACTATATGTCAATAATCTCACAGGATCAATTCCGTCCACCTTGGGTAACCTTAGTAGCCTAGTAGATCTTTATCTTCACCAAAATCTTTTTGATGGCGATATTCCAGATAGTTTAGGCAAACTTACTAACCTATCACATCTTTTTCTTTACAATAATTACTTCACAGGTTCCATCCCACCTACCTTAGGTAACCTTACCAAACTATCACTTCTCTATCTTGACCACAATAGCATTAGTGGTCACATCCCGTCTGGCTTGGGCAACCTTACTAACTTACTAGAACTTTTTCTTTACGAAAATAAATTATATGGTTCTATCCCACATACCTTCGGTAATTTTCAAAGTTTAACAACATTTGAACTTTCCACAAATATGTTAAGTGGATTCATCCCGGATGAACTCGGAAAGCTTCAAAACCTCCAGTTTTTTAACATTTATCATAATAACATTTCGGGCAAAATACCACACTCCCTTTACAACCTATCAGCGCTGTATTTTTGGGACTTAGTAGTAACCAGCTTGATGGAACTCTCCGTTTCGATATGTGCAATGCTTTACCAAACTTGAAATATCTAGGTCTATATGACAATCAACTCAATGGACAGATCCCACCATCCATATCCAATTGTTGTGCTCTTATTGATGTTCAATTAGTTAATAATTACTTCAGTGGCGTGATACCAACTGGCTTTGGAGCCTTACAAAATCTTCACTTCCTTACCTTAGGATCTAATCAACTAGAAGCCAAGAGACCACGTGACTGGAGTTTCATGGATGCTTTGACCAATTGTACCTTGTTACAATGGTTAGTACTTGATGACAACCAACTACAAGGAGTTTTACCTAGTTCTATAACAAATCTTTCTACTAGTCTTCTTCAACTCTCACTGTCTAGTAACCCAATTTCCGGAAGCATACCAGCTGAGCTCCGAAAACTCAATAACTTAAACATCCTTCACCTAAGCGGAATGTTTCTCAGTGGAAGCATTCCGATAGAAATCGGTAATCTTTTCAAACTGGGAGCATTATATCTGGATGATAACATGATTTCAGGTCAAATCCCTGCAACTTTTGCCAACCTCACCCAAATGACCCAGTTATGTCTAGAAAATAATGCATTAGAAGGGAGTATACCACCAGAGTTAAGTAGCCTGAAATTATTAGAACTCCTGAATATTTCAAACAATAAGTTGGTAGGTGAAATTCCCAAAGAAATCATGGGTCTTCCTTCTCTTTCCGTTAGTTTGGACTTGTCACACAATTATCTAACTGGCATCTTGTCACCAGAAATTGGTAACTTGAAAAACCTACAATCAATTCGTCTCTCGAATAACAAGTTGAGTGGAGAGATTCCTAGCACAATTGATGGATGCCAGGTACTTCAAGCCCTTTATCTTGATAGCAATCTGTTCCAAGGAACAATTCCAACAAGATTGAGCAATCTAAAAGGGCTGCAAACCCTTGATGTCTCTAACAACTCGCTCTCTGGTCGAGTCCCTGAATTCCTGTGTACAATGAACTTGCAATATTTAAATATTTCTTTCAATAATTTCGCGGGGGAATTACCAAAAGAAGGCATTTTCAAGAATGCCAGTGGTCTAGATGTAAGAGGAAATCCAAAGCTTTGTGGTGGAGTACCTCAAATGAATTTGTCACATTGCATCTCACAGCCTTCCACACAGAGACATCACTCTCAACGAAACATGGTGCTCGTAAGTTCTGTTGTTGGTTCTTCTATTTGCATAACCGCAATCATTTGCTTGTTTGTGATTTATTATACTAGAAACAATCCTCAAAACAAACCACAATCTGATAAAGCTTTGAAATATGGGTTAGAGCCTGTTTCATACAATGACCTTCTAAGAGCTACTGAAAATTTCTCCCCGAATAATCTAATTGGAAGAGGTTCATTTGGAGAAGTTTACAAAGCCGTTATGAGCTTTGAGAATGTGACAACCTTTGCGGTGAAGGTGCTAAACCTTGAGAAACACAGTGCTTGTAGAAGTTTCTTCTATGAATGCGAGGCATTAAAAAATGTGAGACACCGGAACCTTACAAAAGTATTGAGTTTGTGCTCTAGCATAGACCACCAAGGTAATGATTTCAAGGCTTTGGTTTTTGAGTTCATGCCAAATGGTAGCTTGGAAACATGGTTGCATCCAAATGCATGTACGGATCGGTCATTCAGAAGCCTCAGCTTCACCCAGAGGTTGAACATTGCATTTGATGTGGCGGCAGCGCTAGATTATCTCCATTACCATTTATCGGCACCAATCGTGCATTGTGATCTCAAACCTAGTAATGTACTTTTGGATGATGACATGACAGCACATGTGAGTGATTTTGGATTAGCAAGGTTTTTGGTTCAACCTGATACCATGTCGTCTCAATTAATGTCGAGCACAGGTGGAATCAAAGGTTCTATTGGCTACATTCCTCCAGGTATATATTGCAAAGCTTACTATTTGAGAAGTTACTTTTTTTAGTATGCTTCTGTACTAAATTTAGGGCTGTAACTATTAACTTTTCATTGTCTAGAGTATGGGATGGGTGGTCGGCCATCGATAGAAGGAGATGTCTATAGCTACGGCATTCTTCTGCTTGAGTTGTTCACTGGAGTAAGTCCAACCGACGAAGGAATCAGAGATGGTTTTAGCCTTCAGAAGCAAGTTGAGATGGCTTTCCCCGACCAAGTCATGGATATAGTCGACCCCAAATTATTCTCTGAAACTGATGGAAAACACAATCTGTATGCACCTGAAAATGTCTATAGTTGTTTGGTTTCAGTGATTCAATGCGGGCTTATGTGCTCCAGAGAGTCTCCAAAAGAACGCATTTCTATCAAAGATGTTACCAAGGAGTTGAACTCAGCACGAACAAAGGGGCTTAGGCCATAGATACAGAAAAAAAAAGATCAAAATAGAAGAAGGGCTCTACTAAATATGTACTATCAGTAAAATTTGGATAGCAGTTGTGGTAATTTATGGTGTTGTACTATATATGTTGTAATAACGAATGTTATCTTTCTATTAGCAAATTAGAGGGGGGGGGGGGGGGGGTCTAAGTATTTCAATTGGAAGACGTTTAAAGAAGATTATTGTAATGTGTGAATTGCATTAATGCTGCATGTTTATATAGTGGAGTATTCTCTTGTTCTTCTGAAGGAACACATAGTAACACCTAATGTTAATGATCTCATCTAGAGTTTCCACACAAATTATGTTAATGTTAATTAAATATATGCAGAATAATGACAACACATTTAAAAAAAAAAGTAGGAATTAAACAGGCTAATGCAAGCCTAACAAAAAAAAGAAAACATCAATATTTCTTATTAAACCTCTGTGTAGTACAAAAAGATCAGAGAACAAGAACCTGAAAATTAATAAGCCTCCATATCAAGGACTAATTCCTAGACAACAACATAAACCGATGAAAAAGAAAAACATAAGAGGAATAACAAAAAAGAATCAAAATTTACATGTAAACAAATCTGGCACTTGATCTAAAGGCCTTCATTGCAGTTGCCAGCATCACTGCCTCATCAAAATGGACATCTCCAGTTAAACGGTACCCATGCTCGCTATCAGAATCCTTGTAACATTAATAAAGAAATGAGTAAAAATTGCAGCAAAACATTATATTGGCTCCATAATTCAAAACATTAACAAAAACTTATTAAAAGTATCATAATTCAACTACTGCAAATTAAATTGATTAGAAAAACTCAAACCCCACTAAAGACAAAACTTGTGGATTTTCATTCAGAATTCATTTTTCCAATTTTATTTTAGATTTATTTTTTTCTCCTTTATATTTTGTAATTTTTGACATCTCTGATGTCCATATTAATGGAATCTAGAGCCTCCATCAACCTGTAAATTTAAATCTTCTGAAGTAACTTAAAATTTGAGTTTCAATTCAGATCGTTTGTTTTATTTGATATGACTTTCAAAATAATTTTATAAATATTCAAATTAATTGAATTGAATCATATTCTAATTGGATGATCGGAATTCCAAGCTCAAAAATTATTCAAAAACCGTGGCGGATCTGTGTGGGGATGCACCTACTCTCTTCGAGTCTGGATCCATTTGTGTTTTAATACATACCGTCTGATCATAATCCGGATCAATCCAGTCCAAACTTTTAGTGCACATGGGTCATTTAAGATTCCTGCTAATATGTAATGAACAGATCAGATTCAAACCCAAAAAAATAATGTATTTTAGGTGATATGACACTACTACAGAAAAAGAGATTGCAGACGGACATTACCGGAGGAGCTAGACAGATTTCCTGCCGTGTACGAGTTGAGGGTGTATAATAGGTACCCTCTATCGACACGGATATTTAACCGTGTAAATCTAACGCTTTCTACACGGATTACCAAATAAACAACCGTGTCCATAAAAAGTGTATTCTATTTGTAATGCTTGTATTATATTATATTCTATTTGTAATGAGTGTAATATTTTGTCTTAACATAGTTTTTTACAAATTTTTTTTTTACCAATTTTTTTCTACTTTTTGGCTACAAAACAAGCTTCTATCAAAAAAATCCAAGTTACCGAGTCAACTCTGCCGATTCCGGCCGATAAACCCGATTCCGATTCCACGGTCAAGAACCCGATTCCGATTCCGATTCCGATTCCGATTCTGAGTTTCAGAACCATGGACTGAATAACACAAGACCCAAAAGGGCTATTTGCCGACAGAATAGATCATTACAAATTTTGAGATAAGAATTAATGAGAATATATAGACTTGTATTATTCAGTCAATTTTTGTGGATCTTTTACAAATTTTGCTGGTGTGACACTTTATTATCAGTTTATAATATATAACATACGATGGGATCTTTTTTGGTACATATATATTCGCTCCAGGACGAAAGAAAACAGACTAATAAGTGAATACAAATATATATGCAACTATGACCTATCCATCATTTTTTATACGGGAGCAGCTTGGGTCCGATGCCCATCGGACCCAAAGTGGGTTCGATGGACTCTATGACCGTCCGATCTGCTTTAAGATTCACTCCAGAACTTTTGCGGCTTCTTTAATTTACGTGCGCACGGATCTTAAAGCAGATCGGACGGTCCTAGAGCCCATCGAACCCACTTTGGGTCCGATGGGCATCGGACCCAAGCTGCTCCCCTTTTATACACATAAGAAAACATAAATGGGTTTTCGATCTTGACCTTACAAGTAAAGAAAGGAAATCTATGACAGTTTATAGGAAGACAATTATCTAAAACAATTGCAGTGCCCAACAGATATAGGCATCTTTTCATCCTTTATGAAATGGATAGGTCCAGTTGCATCTCTATTTCAACTATTTACTGGTAAGAGGTACCACCTATACAAAACAGTAAATTAATAAACTCATTTCTTTATGAAATAGCTTTTTAATACCTCTTACCAGTAAAAGCTAAATCATAGAGATATCATTGTTTCTGTTTGGATATATGTACTCAAAAGTAAAGTTACATTTCAATTTATTTACATAAACTCGTATATTAAAGAAGCACGCGAGTTATAATTTTTAGAGACGAAATGAGGGTGAACCCTAGTGCCCGGGTATTAAAAAAGACTTTCAAGGTCGGCTCCTTAATAGGCCGTTCCTAATAGCGCACATCAAGATCAGGCTATTGTAAAAGGCAATCCCGATAGTATCTTGACAATCAAGATCGGGCATTTATAAAGAGCCAATCTTAATAACGCAACATCAAGAACAGTCGTTTATTAACGACCGATCATGTTTTGTTCTGGACAATTAGGAACGGCTCTTTATAAATGACCGTTCCTAATACCCCTTTCAAAGTCAGCTGTTTAAAATGTCCGATCCTGATAGATACCAGTATCATTCTTTAACCATAACCGATTCTGATATGGTGATACTATTTGAACATTCTCCACGCCGTAAGTGGTTTTTATTTTTACTCTCTGCTGAAAAGTGAAACTCGACGAATAAAATAATAAGGAAGAGAAGAAAAAAAACACATCTTTATAAAACTATCAGTAAAAATAAATTGACCCTTGATAATTTGTATAAGTTTCTTATAGATGGACGGAAAGTGAAACCGATTTAATCTTTGTCGTCAATGAATTTGAGGTGAGTGAGAGATAGATGTGTTTTGTATTAAGTTTCATTGGGTCCTTTTATACATCAAGCACTTGTACAGGCCTATATATGAGGTTTATGCGTTGAAAGGCCTAATAGGGCTGGGTGCATGGGCCCAATATAATAGGAAAGATCGTGACAAGAAACCAATGGTGAAAGTGGTCCAACAAGGTTTTTGGGCTACCTGTTTTTCAATAGTTAGTAAAAATGTGAGAATAGTATTGTAAAAATGTTTGAAACTATGAGATATCATTTTTTTTTTTAAATAGAGAATAGGCAAATAAACTACGGAGATTGAATAGTTAGTTCCTCTCTCGGTGTCTCCCGTGCTCTTTCTTTTCTTTTTGGTTAAAATTAACAATTGTGAGACAGCTGGAAGTTTATATTCGTGTGTTAATCATATTCATTTATTGCTAATTCATCAATAGAAATCCAAAAGCCCATCAAGAGACTACTAATCCTAAGCACACTTTATATATCTCTAAGTCTCAGCTCTCACACAAATAATCAAAGCAATAAAACAAGGCTTTTGATCTAAAATTCCCTAATTTTGAATTTCGCAGTATTTTAGTACTGACGACGGAACGGAAATGAGATCCTCATTTTCAAAATAAAGTTCCATTTATATATATCGGTAAGCTAAATGAAATTTCTGAACGAAGAAAGAAAATATAGAGAGAGAGCTGCAAAATGGATGCCACTAACAATTTGGAGGAGAGGACATTTGTTTTCTATTTTTGAAAACAAATATGACTAAAATTTTGATTTTTTTAGTATAGGTATGATGAGGTTCTTTCCACGGAATCTGAAAAGGTCCCGATGGGCATCAGATTAAATTCGGTTCTTTGACCGGTCAGAGCTATCCGATCCACATCAAGAATCACACACACAACTTCAATTTGTGTGGATCAAGTGCGCATAAATCTTGACGCTGATCAAAAGAATCTAACCGAATATCTGACTGAATTTAATCCGATGTCAATGAGACCGCCCTCCACTACCTTTCAACAGCTCCCCATCCCCCACCCGAGCTTAGAGATATTGGTTTTGGTCGTTCTTAATTCCAAGATTTGTAGTTCTTAATTTATCAGACTTCCATCAAAAGTTAAATCTTATGAAAGTAAGATAAAGCTAAATCTTATTAAAGTAAGATAAATCTCATTATATGGTGTTGTGCTGATATTGGTTTTGGTCGTTGGTTCTAGGAATTTTCTTAGTGCGTTCAAAAGATCACTCCAATAGTGCTTTCAAAATGATTCCCAATTCGGGTCCCATGTCCCAACTTTCATAGTCAGTCATCTCCAGCCCGGTCTTCACGGGTCAGGCTTCTAATACTATATTTTATTGATATATTAGACATGGAATACAATCAAATGAGCCAAGAAAGCGTGAATTTTTCAATGAATTTGGAGCATAAAAAATGGAATAAAAGTTACATCTATCATAATAGTACTTCACCAACCAACTCAAAAATAGATAAAAATTGTCTTTAAAATTCAATTACATCTCCGTTCATAGTATGAAAATTAGATGAATCTATTGCCTTAAAATTGCAGCTCCATTTCGTAGCAATTTACAGAATTTAGAAAGCTTGAATCGGATTAAAAACATATATAAGGGACACAGTCTACTCTCATTTTGAATTCTTCGGATTTATTATTGTGGACCATGCTATCCTGGAAATTTGCAAGTCATTTGCAGGTCAACACCAAAATACAGTTCTGTAAATTGTATTAATAAAAGAAAAGTATTTTCAGATCAATAAATGTATGTAATTAACGCAATGTACTTAAATGTAATCATTGCAGCAGCAACCATATGAATATTGTGTCCTTTGTAGGGACCTTGAGTTCTGTAATCATTCTTGCTTTTAAAAGTAATTGAGAGCGAATAATTTATCATTATTGTGTTAGTAATCAAAGTGAAAAAGCAAGCAATTAAACTCATTACTAAAACAAAGAAAATCAAATAAAATAACTGGGTAAACAAATGACAAATTGGCAATCTTTTTTTGTGAAAATAAGAACGGACCAAGCTCCTAATTTTATATTTAGAGAGCTGATAACAGTACCGTCACTATATAACTACCATAACTATCTGGAGAATCGCAAAAACTCCAGTAATGAATTTTTTTTGTAAGGTATTTATACCTGTGAGATCAATAATTTTCACGTAAATAATTGTTTCCCCAACCAAATCTCCCAAACAAACCCGCACCATAAATACTTGTGGGGGACCACTCAAACTACAAGGGGGCCATACACATTTTTAGAGGTGGGTTTTTTTTCTCCATTCATTTTCGTCCATATTTATGACAATTTATGAGAAATTTCTCAAATCTAAAACCACAAACGTCTTTTACGTAATTTTCTCCTTCAAATGAGATTCATGATTACATACTTTCAGGCTCATCATCACACAAGTATTTCTACCTCATTGTGCAAGTATTATTCCTATACTTGCATGTATTTTTTACATATGATACTGGATGACGTCTGAAAGTCTTAATATCAAGTACGACTACAAGTATTTATATTTATGCATTGAAATATTTATACCTATGTGGTCAATGATTTTTGTTAGAGGAAGAATGACGCTGGATGATTGGGGAATGTTGATATAGTGATACGGGGTCCCCACAACTTCATTGGAGGAAGGTTGACGCGGGACGATTGAGGAAATGAAAAAAGGAATGATCATAACAAGTTACGCATCAAAGCATTAATATCTTATTTTTCAAGTGTTAATATCTTATATTTATCTTCCAAGTATTTATATCCATGAAGGTTGAACAAGGACTAGTACAGAGGCTGAAAAAGGGGGGACCATATAATATCGTTTTAGAATAATAATTAGTGGGAAACAAAGTACATAATTTCTCTAAATGGGTGCGGGATTTTGCGATACTGGAGTGAGGGTATTTAAATAATTATTCTATATTTTATTGATAAATTAGAAATACTATACAATCAAACTGTATGAAAATAAACAATGAGTATTGAGCATAAGAAAATAGAATAAATGTTACATTTTTGATAATATTTGACCGACCAACTCAAAAGTAAAATAAAAATTATCTCTAAATATCTGATTTCATCTCTTTGTAGAATATGAAAATTAGAGCTCCATTTCATAGCAAATTACAGAATTTAGAAAGCTGGAATTGGAATAAGACAGAATTAGAAAGCTGGGATTGGAATAAAAAGATTAGAGATGCGGTCTACTCAAGTCTTCGTCCTGGAATTATTATTGTGGGCCCTGATATTCTAGAAATTCACAAGTCATTTGTAGGTCAACACCAAATACAGGTCTCTTTGACCTCTGTACAAAAAAATCGGGCCATTCTATATATAAAAAAAAAGTAGTCCATCCTTTTTTGGATAGTTTATTTTTTATAGTTCTAACTTCTAAGAGTAAATTTTTGCACAATATTGTCTCTGATAGAAATTATGAATCTCTTTAATTTATATTAGGCTAGAAATCATTTATTAATATATTTTCTTCACCCAATAGAAAGCACAGGAATATGGTGCCTCGGTCAAATGTTTAAACGTTAGTTGTAGGAGGAGACCGAAGAATTTGTGATTGATGGGGACAAAAAAATTATTTAAAAATGAGGATGGTTCAAATCTTCTATTTTTTTCTCCGTTCTATCCCTATTTTTAATTTTCTAATAACAAAAAATTTCAATTTATATATCAAAATAAAACTGTAAAATGTAATCTATATTATTTCCTCTACATTCACACAAGTTGAAAAATCAACATCCATATATAATTTATCCATATCGGTGTATTTTTGCAAACTGTTGATACTAATTACAAAATCAAAATATCGTGATATTTTAAGTGTGCATGTACAAAATGATATAGATAATATCTAATGGTTTTAATTTAATATTTAAGTTGTAAATTTTAAGTTATTGTAGTTCTAAAATTAGAGGCATAATAGAGGCAAAAAAAATAGAAGCATTTAAGGAACTATATATATATATGTATAGAGAGAGAGGAGGGTTCCAAAGCCTCGTGTCTTTCATACCTTATCTTACCTCATATTTTATATATTCATTTTCAAAGTCTAAATTGTCGATCTGAACCGTGCAACATGATATCCATACTAAAATATACTTGAGGATAAAATTTGATATTTTTTGAAAAAAATTTACTTTTTTTTTAAATGGGTACAAAATTACTGTTTTTTTACCGTTCAAAAAACAAATGATTTTCTATCCATCTTAAAAATAGTACAAAATTCAAAAAATTCAAAAATTTCATTCCAAACCATGGAATCCCATTCGGATATTTATGGGGACTGATTAGTGAGTCCCTAGCTATACTTTTCATAAATTGCTCACAATCATGAATATTCGGTCCCCATAAATGCTGTCAAACCCAACCACCACCACCCCTCTAAATTCGCAAAAATTAAAGAGGCTATGGGGATCAGAGCATTTCCTTTAATTTTTCAAATTGCTGCAGTTGTTAGCGAACAAATTATGAAAATTAAATTAAAGGTACCGAAACATTGGTTCGGTCACCTCTGTCCAAAAAAATCGATCCATTCTATATATATGAAAAAAAAAAATAGTCCATCCCTTTTTGGATAATTTAGTTTTTATATTTCTAAGAGTAAAATTTTTGTACAATGTCTCTCATGGAAATTAGAATAATTATTTGAGTATCCTCAGTCCTGTATTCTCAAAATCCCTCCACCTTATTTAGAAAAATTATGTTTTTTGTTTCCCACTAATTATTTTATATGATCCCATTAATTATTATTCTAAAAAGATATTATATGGTCTCCACTAATTATTATTCTAAAATCCCTACAACACTATTCCTCTGTGATCTCCACTAATTATATGGTCCCCTTTCTCAGTCCCCGCCCTCATCCCCGTATCAACTTTCATATATATAAATACTTGGAAGATAAGATATTAACATTTGAAAAATAATATATAAATACTTTGGTGCGTAACTTGTTATAATCATCCCAGTCCCCCAATCGTTCCCGCATCAACATTCCTCTAATGAAGTAGTGGGGACCCCGTATCACCGCATCAACCTTACCCAATCGCCCCCGTGTCAACCTTCCTCTAACAAAAATAGTTGACCACATAGGTATAAATAATTCAGCGCAGAGATATAAATACTTGTAGTACTTGATATTAGTACTTTTAAACATCATCTAGTGTCATATGTAAAATTTTTTGGCAAGTGTAGGAATAAATATTTGCACGTCGATAAATACTTGTGTAGCGATGAATGCGAAAGTACGTCATCATGGATCTCATTTGAAAGAGGAAAATTGCGTAGAAAATGTTCGTGGTATTAGATTCGCAAAATTTCTCACAGATTGTCAGAAATATGGATGAGAATGAATTGAGAAAAAAATCCACCTCTAGAAAACGTATATGTTCCGCCATTTAGTTTGAATGGTCTCCCACAGGCATTTAATTATAGTGCAGGTATGTTTGGAAAATTTGATTGGGAAGACAATTATTTACGTAAAAATTATTCACCTCATAAGAATAAATATATTTGTACATATGTATAAATACTTTATTGCATATGTATTAACACTTTAGAAAAAAAATATTTGTTGGTGTTTTTGCGGTCCCACTAGATAGTTGTGGTAGTTATGGTGCAGGTACAGTACGGATACTGTAGAACGAATATTGTTATCAGCTTCCTAGAAATTATAGATCTCTTTAATTTATATTAGCCCAGAAATCGTTTATTCATATATTTACTTGATCCAGTAGGAAGCACAGCAATATGGTGCCTCGGTCAAATGTTCGAACCTTAGTTGTAGGAGGAGACTGAAGAATTTGTGATTGATGGGGACAAAAAAATTATTTAAAAATGAGGATGGTTCAAATCTTCTGATGTTTTCTCCGTTCTATCTCTATTTTTAATTTTCAAATAACAAAAAATTTAAATTTATATATCAAAATAAAGCTGTAAAATGTAATCTATATTATTTTCTCTACATTCACATAAGAAATTATCACTTTTTTCTATTTTCATTGTAATTATATGAATCAATATGTTGAAAAATCAACATCGATGTATAATTTATCCATATGGGTGTATTTTGCAAGCTGTTGATACTATTACAAAATTGAAATATGGTGATATTTTATGTGTGCATATACCAATTAAACAAGAATAATAATAAATGAGTCCTGTATGTAGAAAATATAAATTATTTTAGTGTGCCAAGTGTGAGACGTACTTTATACTTTAAGAATATAATGATGTATTTATGTGTAGAATTAACCAATTATTTATACTCAAATCAGAGAAAGTGTTTTTATTTCTTGCTAATAGCACTGTCATTGATAAAAAATATTTATTTAAAATAATGAACTCATACCTCAAATTTCTCAATTAAGTATGAGAGAATTTTAATTTTTATCTTTAGTTTGGTTTGTTATAAAGGTTTTGAGGACGAATGAATGAAGATGAAAATATATTTTAATTTACACAAATTAATAGTTTTCGAGTTGGAGAATAGTAGGTTGAACATAACACAGTACTCGTATAAAAACATATATATTGTGCAATATGTTGTACAATAAACAATGAAGTTCACAAATAAATATTGTTCTTAACAATAAAACATGACTAATAAATTAAACCTGAAAAAATACAACTTGAACAAATAATTCATCATTTCATCCATCAAATTGCAAAAGTATTGCACATAATATCACCGTGTCCTGGATGCACCTGCAAAATCAAGGAAAACTGTGACTTGTTCCGAACCTGTGACTTCTGGCATTGAGTGTTCGTTATAGTGTTGCCACATAATATCACGTGGTATAGATTCTTTCTCTTCTTAATTTGTTTGGGCCCATCTTTCCGGAACTCTTCTGCCAACAACTGTACGTATCAAACTTTTTTTTAGTATAGATTGGAGGTCAAGTACGTATAAAACTATTAAATTTAAGGAACCCATAAGTAACCCATTCGACCACTGACCAATGATCCTTATTGAAACCAAAACTACATCTCTCACATCTTCAGTTTTAATATGTTAAATAAAATGCTTAAAACTAATTTAATCTACATTAATTAAATTTACATAAGAAATGTTTTTTTGGTGAAATGTTTTTTTGACGAAATTTACATAATAAATTTAATATGTTAGCATTTTTTTTCTATCAAAGTGAGGTAAAGGCCTTTGGTACCTATTTGGTACCATTGGAAACACAGAGTTTTACAAATCGGCATCGAATCTGCGGTACATATTTGTTGAACTCTGAAAATTTGAGGAAATATAATATGGGAATAAACAAAATTATTTCCTGAAACTTTGTGAATAAAACACCACAAAAGAATTAATTTCTTCAAAAAAATGACAAAGTGAACTAATTTCTTGAAAATCACACACAAATAAAATATAATTTCCATGAAATTAATTTTATCACAAAATTCTACAAATAAAAAAGTGATTTTTAGTACAAAGAAATATCAGAAATGAGGAAGAAATGATGAAAATAAAATAGAATAGAGTTGGATACATTTTTTTGTTACACAATGGGCAAAACTAGTAAAGTAACCTAATTTGGTGCATATATTTTTTGTAGTGTATTTTAATTTTTTTATTTCTTTTTTTTTGGTAAAAAGATAAATCTATAGTCCAAACTAAATATATATACTATACATATCATCAATTTTGTGTGATTTAAACAAATTATACTCACAATTAATAATGAGGTATTCTTGTTGGCAATATATATATTTAAATGAGTAATTCTTTTTTTTACACGTGTATGTTTCATCTAAAACTCTCCTCACCAATTTTGGAAGCTTAACAATTCGCTTTATACATAGAGGATCTACATAATCCTTGCGCCTTAAAACTTTTTTGGGCTGCCCGAATTTTGTAAGCCCGCTCGATATACAGAGAATGTATAGGATCCAACCCACAAGAATGGAATGAAAACTTAGAGCATCTGCATTTCTGAAACTATTAGAGTTTCTAAACTGACGTGACAGTTGCTAAACCAGTTTCAGAGATGTAGATGGATTTCTTATTTAGTAACTTTTCTCAATAATTTATTATTAAGAATTCGTTTAATAACTCTGACGTTGCAAACGATTGGCCTGTATTCGCTAAAATTAGTTTAATTTACTGCTGATGTGGCTTATCAATTTTAATTTAATGATGATGTGGCTTATTAGAAACTCTAAAATTAGTTTCAGAGATGTGAACATTTAGAAACTCCAGAGTCTATAATTTCTTATAAGCAGTTAACAGTTATTTAAAAACTCTAAGAGTTTCAGGGATGTAGATGCTCTTATATATATTCCTACACAAAAATGTGCGTCCTTTCCTCAGTGTCATGTAACAGACATCAGTACCAAAAAAGGTGTGATAGATATCTGTAATCACTCAAGCAGCAGGTCAAGTTGAGGAGGTTAGAGCGTTCACGTGGCACCGTTCAATCGCCTCTTTAGTCTTTCTATAGTCTTAGTCAAATTTATTACTAAAAAGCGACCTTCGCAAAAAAATCTAGATATTTTGACTATTCAATGACTTTGATTGATCGTATATAATCTTTTATTTTAATTTTGGTTCATATATGTGTATCTTGATTTTTGCAACTTCAAACAATTATCATTGGGAAATTTCTTTAATTTATAATTGGTGAGTGAGGCTAGTCAGGCTACAATACTTTGTACAAGGTAGGTCTCTGTATTATATCTATGTTATTTATTTTTTAATTCCAAATAGTGGATACAATATCTTAATACAACTTTTATGTAAAAATGTACTTGGGGACAAATTTTATATTTTTTGAAATCATTTTAGTATTTTTTTTCAGATAGGTAAAAAATTACCTTATCTAAATTTGATTGATGCGAAAGTACTAATTTTCGATCTATCTAACAAATAGTAAAAAAATAAAATTTTTTTTTTCTCCAAGTAGATTTTCATATGGAGATCATATTAAACAATTCAAATTAACTATTTGAAACTTAAAAGCAGAGATATGGATCCATAGCACGTATAGTTTTACACTTTAAGAATAATAATAAATGAGTCATGTATGTAGAAATATAAATTATTTTAGTGTGCCAAGTGTTAGACGTATACTTTTATACTTTAAGAATATAATGATGTATTTATGTGTAGAATTAACCAAGTATTTATACTCAAATCAGAGCAAGTGTTTTGATTTCTTGCGCTAAGCACTGTCATTGATAAAAAAATATTTATTTAAAATAATGAACTCATACCTCAAATTTCTCAATTAAGTATGAGAGAATTTTATTTTTTATCTTTAGTTGGTTTTTTATAAAGGTTTTGAGGATGAATGAATGACGATGAAATATATTTTACTTTACACAAACAAATAGTTTTCGTGTTAGAGAATAGCAGGTTGAACATACACAATACTCATATAAAACATATATATTGTGCAATATGTTGTACAATAAACAAAGAAGTTCACAAATAAATATTGTTCTTAACAATAAAACACGACTAATAAATTAATCCTGAAAAAATACAACTTGAACAAATAATTCATCATTTCATCCATCAAATTGCAAAAGTATTGCACATAATATCACCGTGTCCTGGATGCACCTGCAAAATCAAGGAAAACTGTGACTTGTTCCGAACCTGTGACTTCTGGCATTGCCTCTAGTGGTTACTACTGAACTATCATTCTCTATCTTTAGTATAAAGACGGGTTCTCGAATGTAAACAAACATTGAATATATATTGCTTAAATCTTCCGGACATCCCTTTCTTTCCCGATTTAGTTAGAACATTCTTCGCTTAGAGACAAATTGAGAGATAGATAATTGGTGATGCAGGATGCCTTGATATTCTTGTCCACAAATAAAGGAGTGCATTTGCAAAGACATAATTATATCGGGAGCATTTTCTGTGTCTCTTAATCTTATCCCTTTAACTATAAGAAGAGCAGCACTCTGTGAGATGAGAAAGTCCATTGCCTTCATTACACAAATCATGGAAACCGTGCTCACTATTCACCTCCTCTTAAGTCTCTTGACCTTATCCTCCTTTTCTCTCGCTGCCATAGTAGCCACTAGTAAAACTGATCTATCAGCACTTCTCTCCTTCAAGTCCCAAATACATGATGACCCATTTGGAGGTCCTCTCCTCATGGAACGAGTCACTGCAACCACTGTCAATGGCAAGGGCTCTTGTGTGCCGGCACCATCCTGATAGAGTGGACTGCTCTCGTTCTTGACTCCAAACAATTGTCATGTTATATCTCCATCTCTAGCAAAGCTCCGTTTCTCCAAAGGATGAGTCTCTCTGATAACCAGCTGAGAGGGAAGTATCCCAGTAGAGATTGGAAACTTGGGTAGGCTACGTTTTCTCAACTTGAGTAGGAATTTTTCTTGATGGTAGCATTCCATCTACTCTAAGTAACTGTTCAAATCTGGAAGTTATTTATTTGAGAGATAATAATCTCCATGGAACCATCCCATCTAACTTAGCGCAATGCAAAGAATTGAAAAAAATCAGTCTGAGGAATAACATTCTCACAGGAGGCATACCATTGGAATTCAGCCTCTTCCCACAGCTCCAAGTATTAGCACTGCATGGCAAAATCTCACAGGACCATCCCACCTACCTTGGGTAACCTTACCAAACTCTCATTCTCTCTTTACCAAAATGGCATTAGTGGTCACATCCCGTCTGGCTTGGGAAACCTTACTAACTTACTAGAACTTTCTCTTTACGAAAATAAATTATATGGTTCCATCCCACATTCCTTGGGTAATCTTGAAAGTATAACAGATATTGACCTTACCGAAAATATGTTAAGTGGGTTCATCCCTGGAAACTGGGGAAGCTTCAAACCCTCGAGTTTTTTAACATTTATCATAAAACATTTCGGGTGAAGTACCACACTCCCTTTACAACCTATCAGCGCTGTCTTATTGGGACTTGGTAGTAACCAGCTTGATGGAACTCTCCCTTTCGATATGTGCAATGCTTTACCAGAGTTGTCATCTCTACTCCTCTCTGAGAATCAATTCAAAGGACAGATCCCACCATCCATACCATTGTTCTGCTCTTACTGATGTTGAATTAGATACTAATTACTTCAGTGGCGTGATACCATCTAGCTTTGGATCCTTTAAAAATCTTCTCTTCCTTTCCTTAGCATCTAATCAACTAGAAGCCAAGAGACCACATGATTGGAGTTTCATGGATGCTTTGACCAATTGTACTTTGTTACAATGGTTACAACTTGACAACAACCAACTACAAGGGTTTACCGAGTTCTATAACAAATCTTTCTATAGTCTTCTTATACTCTCACTGGACAATAACCCAATTTCAGGAAGCATACCAGCAGAGCTCCGAAAACTCAATACCTAATCATTCTTGACCTAGCTGGAATGTTTCTCAATGGCACCATTCCATTAGAAATTGGTAATCTTTTCAAATTGGGACTGTTAAATCTGAGCAGTAACATGATTTCAGGTCAAATCCCATCAATTTTGGGAACCTCACCAAACTGACAAACTCTTTCTAGAAAATAATGCATTAGAAGGGAGTACCACCAGAGTTAAGTAGCATGAAATACTTAGAACTCCTGAATATTTCAAATAATAAGTTGGTAGGTGAAATTCCCAAAGAAATCATGGTTCTTCCTCTCTTTCCATTATTGGACTTGTCACACAATTATCTAAAAGGAATCTTGTCACCAGAAATTGGTAACTTCAAAACTACAATCAATTCGTCTCTCGAATAACAAGTTGAGTGGAGAGATTCCTAGCACAATTGATGGATGCCAGGTACTTCAAGCCCTTTATCTTGATAGCAACTGTTCCAAGGAACAATTCCAACCAGATTGAGCAATCTAAAGGGCTGCAAAACCTTGATGTCTCTAACAACGTGCTCTCT
>JAJGRW010000224.1:0-24376 GCA_025461045.1 Carex parvula | reverse complement strand
AAATTTTCCTTTGTCGATCCTGCTCGCCATGGCCTCTTCCCTCTCTCAAAGTGTTATATTTTCCATCCTTGTACTCCTCTCCCTTCATCAAGTATGTGGTAAAAAAGCTCATTTGCATTTCTACTTCCACGAAATCCTTTCTGGACCCGATGCAACCGTGATGACTGTAGTTAAAGCTCCAAACACCGACTCATTCACCTTCGGTGCAATTGCAGTGATTGACGACATGTTGCGGGAAGGCCAGGATGAAAACTCAACATTGATCGGTAATTAATACAAATACATTTTATTGTTCTTTTAATTTGGTTCATAATGAGCCCTCCCTTTAACATTTGTCCTTTTGAGATTGCTTAATTTCTATATATCTGCTGAAAAAAATCGTTTCATTCACTTCTTAAAATCATAGAAAAAATGAGAATAAGGTAAACATACCTTAACTGCTTGAAACTTGAATTGATGTATTAATTATCTTGTAAATTATTTAGCTGCATTAATACATAGCCTAAAATGAATGGGAGATGGTTTAAGAAAAATCAAGCTATTTTGCTTTTTTGTCTTGTGAGATGCTGCAATGCCAATGACTGAGTTAATTGGTAAAATAATTCTAATACATATTTAAGGCAAAATAATTTAATGAATGATCATTACATTAACCATTATAGAAAAATATGATACCAGAACAAATGTTATAATAGGTCGTGCTCAGGGCATTGTCGGGGTAGTGGGGAGGGACGAGTCGCTAGAGACGGTGCTCAACTTCGTTTTCACTGAGGGGAAATACAGCGGCAGCACTCTCGCGATATACGGGAGGATTATGCGGGATGCAGCAATAGAACGAGCTGTCATAGGCGGTACCGGTATGTTTAGGATGGCAAAGGGATACAGCCTTGCCAAGCCTGTAGTTACCTCCGCTACCAAGTTGGTTTATGAATTTGATGTTTATGTCTGGTACAAGGAAATTAAGGAAGATTGATTTTTTTTTTTTTTTTTGTTGTTGATAGTTTGATGGTTGATACTGAGTTTCATTCAGATGTTTGGGAGAGAATGTAGGAATTTAAAAAAAAAAATGCAGCTTTATTGCTGCAATATTTGTTGTATTTTGTTATAGTATTTATTCTTGACATTTTTTTTGGCTTCATCTCTAAGATGATGTTGATGCAACATGATGAAATAAGAGATTTATTAGTCAACACAAGTGTTTTCTTGTGAACTGGTATGTTGTTTGCAATTTTTAAGGTTTGTCTATGAAATTCTCTAAATCTAGGGTCTCCTGACGTTCATAAACAATCTAATTTTGTTGTAGATTTGCTTAATTTTATTTTGTCTTCTATTTCTTGTTTGATTAAATTGCCAAAACCAATTAAAAAACATAATCAAAGCAAACCAATTTAAAACAAATTAAATTCTGGAGTGCTCCCAACCTAATTACAGATTATTTACTAAGTACTGTTATCCATAGCTTCAGATTAAAACAATCGCAGTACTTCTTTTGATGAGAATTGAACAAAACAACAACGCCTAAATTAGATTCAAGTTAGCAAATCCAGTCCAGAGACTTACAAAACCATTTGACGATGGGGTTGGGTTGCCACTCATATATATCCAGCATCTATCTATCTATGGTGTTTTCTATCTCAGTCGGTCACGCAAGGAAAAGTTGAGATATCTCAGATGATACGCACTCTTCCATGATCCCTCCGAATCCAGTAATTGGGCTTGTTTAGATCACCAGCAGCAAACCCATGTTGCCACAAAAAAAAAATTTATTCGAACTCTCAGCTTGGCACGAATATTAAAGAGACCTCATGCATTTCAACTCAGGCCGAATTGATCAGATTCTGATTACACAATCTGGATCCAAACTCAAAATTTGAGTTACCTCAAAGGATTCGGACTCATCTGAAGCACGATCGACATAAACGGCTCACGATGAGATCTAACAGCTGAGGAAATTTGAATGACGTAGCTGCCATGAGAATCCGACCTGTTTCCCTCCTTTTTAGGGACATATGTATGTCATTACCCGAAATTTTTATTAATACCCTAAAAACAAATAGCAAATATGTCATCTGTATAGAAATAATTTTAAAAATAACCTATACCAAACTGCCCCCTCTACACCAAACTGCTCCACGTTTGGACTGTCAGCACTCTATACCAAACTGTCCCACGTTTTGACTATCACCTCTTAATACAGACGCCCCACATTGGGGCGGTTTGGTATTTTTTTTTTTTTAATAACCAGATCGCCCCCATTTCTCCCAAATAGAAAACCACCCCCTCTCCCAAACTCCAAACTCTTACTGCCAAACCGCCCCCTCCCCTGTCCTCCTCCCCCGTCCCCCTCTCCTCAACCACTTATGGATGATTTGTTCAATTCAGGGCCGTAGACTGGGCTTTTGGTCCATGCATTGTAGCGTTCCAGTAGTTAAAACCAGTGATCAGCATAGATGCATGCTTCTTGTCTGGGTGGTATGAGGGGAGGCTTTTGATAGCTTGCGTCTATGATGCCGAGAACCAATTGTTGCGTATTGTATTTGTAGTTGTGCAAAATGAGGATAGTGAGAATTGAGATTTTTTTCTTAAAGTGGTTGAGGAATAAAGTGCTTGGATATGATAAATTTGTCTGTGTTATATCGGTTTAGCACAAGGGGATCAAATGTGCACTGACAGCAGAATACGGATGGTCTCCAAACCTTTTGGTGCACAGGTTTTGTATGCAGTATGTTGCAGACAACCTGGTCTAGAATTATAGAAAGGACAAGTGGTTCGGATGGAGGTTCAAACAAGGACCTAGGAAGAAGAAGTCATGAAGGTTGAAAGGGATGTTCAAAGAGTTTGCTATGGTATGTCTAATTTATAACATTTCATTTAATTATTTTATAAGACTATTCTAAAAATTAAGTAACACATTTTTGTTTTTGTGCAGCTAAATCCAAAGTGTAATGCATTTTTAAAGAAAGTGGGCAAAGTACGTCCTAATGATATGATGGACCCGTCCAATTATGAGAAGATTTTCCAAACATGTGATAGAGGATATCGATTTGGTATCATAACAACAAACGGCTCCGAGTCACTCAATAATGTCTTCCGGGTTAGCCGTAGAATGTCTGTGGCTGCCATAGTGGAGGATACGTTCTACAAGTGCAACAAATGGTTTGTTGAGCTGCGGAAGCGAGCAATGGACATAAGAGATGCAAATCAGATATTTTTCGATCGGGTTTTCAAAAGATTAGAAAACAGTGGACCAAAGCTGCAGAAATGCATTTGGTACCTTATACGCATGGCGAAGGTCAGTACCAAGTTTCATCCCCAAATAAGTACGTTCCAGTCACCCGCGGCGGCAATGAAAGTATGGACATTATGCACAGGGAGTTCTAGTATATTATGACACGCGGGCCCAGCAACAAAATAGAATGTACATGCAGAGGCATCCAATTAACATCCATTTCGTGCGCTCATGTCTTAGCGGTTTGTCGTGAACAAAACTGGAGCGAGGACCAATTTGTTGCAAACTGGTATACTCTGAACTATCTTGAAAGTACTTGGAGTGGGGTGTTTGTTTCTTTTGGCAATATGGAAGAATAGCCTACTTGTAATGAACCTTGAATTCTTCCTAGCAATGCCTGAATTAGGGTTGGGAGAAGAAAACACACCCGTCATGTAATGACTATGGATGAAATTCAAGGTAGGCGAAGGGGGCATCAGACTCGCCGTTCCACTACCCACAGGAACCGAAGAGGATGTAAACATTTATTAAAAATTATATTTCTTTTCAATTTAAACCAACTTACTAAGTAACAAATGCAATGCAGAGGCCAGAAACGCAGCAAATGCGGCAGAAAATGAGCGAGTTATCATAGAGGCATCTGGGTCACAAAGGTCACAGCGAAGCACAGCTACAAGTTGTTTAGCTGCATCTGTTATGTTTGCAGAAGCAATGAGATAGACAGTTGCCATAGGTTATTTAAATTTTTCTCATTTGATACATGTTGTGAACTTGTTTATTTAGATGATGCTTTCAGAACAATTAAATTGGTTTTTATTTGTGTGGACTTTATTATGACTAAGTTATGAGTTAATTGAATGTAAATTTGTATGACTTTACTGTTCTTTTACCATATTTAAATGTAGAGAAAGATCAAGTCTACATGCATGTCAATACATTAACTCAAAAAATTTTACAACTCTAATTCATCTAACTAAAATAATACTACTTCTTAGAACCCAGCTCAAATGTATTCAAATTTTTAACCCTAATAATTCTACTTCTTAGAACAAGACTTGAAAGTACATGGAACAAACTCCTCGTCCGATATTGTCGGATCTGGATCAGTCACAATAGACGAATTGCTAGCCTTATTAGTATAAGTACACAAAACAAATTCATTATCCGATGTTGGAGGCTCTGGATCAACCTTCTTCTTTTTTCAAACCAGAGCCGTTGGGGTTTTCCACAAAGTCATCGTCTGAAATTTCATATCGAATAGGCCGTCTAAGAAATTCCTCCATCATACATACTTGACAGTTCTTTTTTTTTTCTCATTTTTACCTCGATCACTAATTGACCCTCCTCTTGCCGAAATTTTTATTTTTAACATTTTAATAAAATTCATTAATAAATTAACCATCGTTTTTGGTCAATTCCAAATTTAACACGGCCGCAGAATGCCGGAGCGGACCCATATGGGGGGTACCGCAGAATGCCGGAGCGGACCCCCATATGGGTCCGCACAATGCCGAAGCGGCCCCTGGGGCCGCATAATGCCGGCGCGGTCCCTTTATTTTTTATTTTAGAAATACGAAATTGTATATATGTTAAGTGTTATTTAGTTTCGAATGTAGTTTAAATTGATTTTTGGTCGTATCGTATTTTTGGTCGTTCGTTTGAAATATTTTAGATATTTTAGATATGTGGTTTCTTTGAAATTCTTTTGTGTACTCTGAAATAATAAAATCAACAAAATAAATAAATAACAACAAAATCAAACAAACAAGAAACTAATCAACGAAATAAATAAGTATCTGACAAAACATCTACCAATACTACAAATAAGAATCTACCAATCTAACAAAACATCATATATCTACGGCTCTGGACTAAACACCGTCCTCGCCTTCTTCTTCCTAAATCCCCGACCCCGCCTGCATAGTGGCGTCTCGTCAGTATCTGCGGAGGATGCTGAGCTGGATGCCTGGACATCCGTAGACTGAACCGGCTCCTGGGGAACCTCCTCAATCTCGGATGTCTGCTGGACCCCAGGACCAAAAAGTGTGGTCTGTCCAGACTCAGCCTGCGTGAATAAAAACGCCTGTCTGGCAATAGGGTCATCGTAGAGGGAAGGGTGAGGTACCTGCTGTGAGGACTGGCCAGGGAACGGCGGGATGGGCTCTGTCTGAACATACCCTGGCTGATAGGCAGGAGGTGCTGTCTGAGTGGGACTGTAACCCGGGAAATACAGTCCATCTCCCTCCGTGCCATACTCAGTCCCAATATCGAAGCCCAGGTCCTCATCGTCTCCACCCTGTAGTAACTTACAAATTAGATAATGTATTGAATAAGAAAAAAACCACAGTTACGTATTTTAATTTAAATTATACCTCGGCAGGCTGAGTCTGGACATGTGCTGCTCGGCGCATCAACTCGGCACCTCGGTCGAATGCCTGACCGACCGTCATAGCGTCATGGACGGGAGCAAACACGTCCTCATCACCAGTGTAGGGGACATAGACATCGGGCTCGTCAGATATGTCGTCGACCGCATCAACACCGCCCAAGCCAGCGCACCTCAGTAGTGAGTCGAGGCGCGCCCTGTACCCACACTGGCACACTGCGGGTACGTTGTGCTTGAGGATGACCTTCCCGAGCCTCTTCCATCCCCTGGTGACGGCCATCGTAGCCCCTATGACTCAACTTTTGACAAGATATAATACCTGAAAATTAAAAAAATTATGAAGAAGTTGTACAATTGTAAATATTAATAGTTTTGAATTTGAAACTTCAAATTAAAAATACCGTGGCTGCGAGAGGTGCGCCGGCGGGGATAATACCGTGGATCCGTCCTCTACGATCCCTCGGCTTCGGTACCCGCTCGTGCGGGTTGTCGGCGATGTAGCCCTCAATGAAGATGGTGTACGCGCCGTAATCCTGATACCAATCTCTGTAAGGTCTGTACGAATTACAACAAATGTTAGATATTCCAATCAAAAAGCCATAGTTGAAGTAATGAATTAATAAAATTTCTTACACTGGCGCGACATCCATCTGACGGTCGGGCTCGGCCAATGGGGGATCTGCCTGTCCTGCCTCGAACACGTAATCGGCACGAGCAATCCCCCAGTCCTTGCCTGCAGTGGTCTCCCTGGGATGGTGCAGAGCTCGCCAGACATCCTCACTGATCTGTGCCGAGGGGGGAGCAAGCTGGCGCATCCCGAACTGTCTCATGACCCGTCCGGGGTAATGGTGCTCGATGATCTATATATATTAATACGTTATATTGTTTTTATTAAATTAAGTTGATTGTGTAAATAACTAGCATAAAGAAATTACGGTACCTGAAAACATATGAGCGGCACCTCTGCACGCCAGAAACGCTCCTGCTGACAACATCGCTCCGGCAATATCTCAAGATATGAGCGATGTGCGCCATCCACCTCGACCTGGAAGTATAGATTTAATATCATATATCAATTCGAACTGGAAAAAATTTAAATAAAAATAAAAATAAAAGTAAACTTACATAATCTCTGTAGGGCTCCCAAGTGACAAACTCGGCATCATCTCTGAGGTGCTCGATCTCCTGTATCCAAAATGTGATGCTGAGAGACGCGCCATGCCCTGCACCCACCCAAATCTTGGGATAGCAGTACTTGGCGGCAAATGCAGGGCAGTTGTCCGGCTCGGGCTTGCCCCACTGCGGCACATCTGTCTTGCTAGCCAGGACTGGACGGCCAACAATCAGATGTGCGTAGGACCAGTGCTGTAGTAACATGCACGGTCCTATGAAGGTCTTGTTCTTCTTCAGGCAGGCTGTGTTAAGACCCCTTTACAAGAAAACAAAGTCATTGTTACTACACTACGATGTATACTATTTGAAAATATTTATAAGAAGGTGTTTCTTACCTATATAGGCATGCCAGCGTGGCACCTCCCCAGTTGAACCTGCCCGCAGTGGACAGGTCGCGCAGAAGCTCGAGGTAACACAGCCGCACCTGATCTCCATGCGAATCCGGAAACAACCGACATGTGATCATCTCCAAAATATAGGCGCGCAGATATCGGTCAATAACCACCTGTTATAGATTTAAATTAGAACATTACTTATAAGAAAATAAATATAATATTATTTAAATTAAATCTTGTACAAGCAAATACCTTATCTGGTCGATCCGGAAAGACCTGAAATCTCGCCCGCAGCTTTACCAAGCTGATGCAGCTGGGCGAGACCACAGTCTTCGCACCTCTCTTCTTCGCATTCTGGAGATCCTCGTGCGGGATACCCAATAGCTCTAAGATGCACGAAAATCTCCGTACTCGACGCAAGTGACCGGCTCCCCAATAATAGTCATACCCCACAGGCAACTGACGTCCTGTAGGGTGACTGTCATCTCAGCATGGGGGAGATGAAAGCTGTGCGTCTCGGGACGCCATCGCTCAACGAGGCCAGAAGATAAGCCCTCGTCAGCATTCTCCTCGGCCATCTGGGATATCTGGTACAATCCCATCGAGCGTAAAACCCCCCCGTACGCCGACTGGTACCGTAGATGCTGGCGGTTGTGACGAACCGTAACCGCATCCAAACCCTACATTTAAGTAAATAATCAGATCAAGTTCATTCATCAAAAATTCGAGATGACAAATTTATAAATATGACAAATTTACTTACCCCAGTGGCAGCCTCTAATATCTGATGCTCCGCATTCGGATACCACAAGAAGTCGCTGACCCTGTCGGTGCGACTCCGGATACCCGGAACATCCGCCAACGCTGTCTCGATGTACTGAGACATCTCGTATGGCGTGGCTGTAGGAGCATGCTGTGCACCCCTACTGGAGGATGGTCTATCTCTACTGGTACTCATGCTGTATCGGATAATATTTGGTCAAATATGAGAGTTTGGTAAAAGTCCGGTTTAAATTTGGGTACAATTCTAATTAAATTTGGTTACAATCGAATTAAATTTGGGTACAATCTAATTAAATTTGGGTACAATTCTAATTAAATTTGGGTACAATTCTAATCAAATTTGGGTACAATTCTAATTAAATTTGGGTACAATCTAATTAAATTTGGGTACAATCTAATTAAATTTGGGTACAATCGAATTAAATTTAGGTACAATTCTAATTAAATTTGGGTACAATCGAATTAAATTTAGGTACAATTCTAATTCTAAATCCTAAATCTAAACTCTAAACCTAAATTCTAATCCTAAACCCTAAACCTACACCTAATTACTACTCTACACTAAAAATTAAAACTAGAGAAGAAGAAGAAAACTTACCCGAGGTCGAAGGGATTGAAACTTCAAATGAGATGTAATGAAATCGGAATACTGCGGCCCTATATATAGGCATGGGACCGCTCCGGCATTATGCGGCCCCAGGGGCCGCTTCGGCATTGTGCGGACCCATATGGGGGTCCGCTCCGGCATTCTGCGGTACCCCCCATATGGGTCCGCTCCGGCATTCTGCGGCCGTGTTAAATTTGGAATTGACCAAAAATGATGGTTAATTTATTAATGAATTTTATTAAAATGTTAAAAATAAAAATTTCGGGTGTAGGTGTTAAAGAATTGAAGTGTTAAAGTGATCAGATTTTATTCCTAAATTAAAATTTGGGCTAATTTTTGTCAAAATCTGATACTTTAATTATGCGATTGGAAGAAGAATTAATAACATAAGTAACTATGTGAAATATTTTTTTAGGACTGAAATGTTGCAATTTATTGGTTTATCAGTTTATTTGAGAAAAGATGCAAAACCCATTTTCATATTCAAAATATTACACTTTACCCTTTTAAGCAATTAATTGGGAATTATTTTGTTACAGAACCATGTCTAGTAGATCAAATGTGATACTTCACTTGACCTGACATGATATGTATTAACCTATTAGAATCCCTTATAAATGCCCTTCACCTGACAATCAGATAATGGTTTTTCAAAAATTAAAAAATTACGGACACTTTGTTTGGCATATATTAAGCTTGCCTATGAAATTTGAAGCAAATTAGTACTATTTGATTATTTATCATAGTTTAAGGTACACTGTTACAAATTTCAAATTTTCAGTAAAACATGGATCCAATCTCATGATCTTTTATATACATGACATATATATGAAAGTTGTTCATTAAATATGAATTATAAAAGTCGTACAAGTATTAAAAAAGATGATAAATTAGCATACATGATAGAATATTTAGTATACTTCTTAAATTTCTTTCTTTTCAGTTTATACTGTAGAAAAGCTGAGAGAAATGCTGGATAATGCATGCACAGATTTTGATGCATTAGTTTCACTGATCAGAGAAGTCGAGCATTCTTCGCCGGTAGTACCAGATTAAATTTATTGAATTATCTTGATCCAACTTTTTACTTTTATAATGGCTAAAAATGCTATTAAGTCCAAAACTTTTATTACATTATTTAGTATTAGTAAACCCATGGTTAGGAAACTCGGCCGAGTCAACTTGGTATCGGCCGTGTCCTGTCTGAGTTTCACCCGAGTCTCGTGCCCGTGCAATTTTTTGAGCAAAACTCAGATGAACAGTGTTTGACTCAGCCAAGTCAACCCGAGTTTGGCCGAGTCTGGACGAGTCCGACCAAGTCTGGCTGAGTCAACAATATATATTTCAATTATGTTTTTTCAATTTTTTCAATTATCTTTAAATATTTTCTTTTCTTTTTACTATTTTTTTTTGTAACTCTGTAGGACCCTTTTCATTAATAGACAACACCAATAGCAAGATTCTATTAATACAGAGGTTGGACGGTATCGTCAAATAAATAGAATAGTGGTGATTTGACAATTTCCTTTTATTAGAGTTAAGGATTACGAATATCAAACAGAACATACAGATTTATTAATATCATTTTTTGTAATTTATATGTTTTATGTTTATGTTATTATTGTGAAATGCTTATTTTTGTTGTAGTTGCACATCTATTATATATCTGTAGTGATCAACAAATACAAAATACAAATACAAATACAATTGTAGTCCAACAACAAGGTTTGTATTGTCTGTTCAACCACAGGGTTTGTACCAAATTTCTATGCATTGTCAAGTCCTGTTGTTATTTTCTTCAATGATTTCATTTTCACTATTGCCCTCTGGTCAATGTCAAGTTTCAGTAAAATTGTCCCTTTGTTAATATATCAACAAATTTATTTGATATTTTGTAGTTTTAAGATTGTTGGGATAAGGATAGGGTGGCATGGGATTGGTCTGTGTTTTTTCTCAAAAAGTATTCTTAGAATCTGTGTTTTATTTTTTTTCCTCAATTATATTTCATGACTCAGTATAATTAATAAATTAGCAGTCAGTGGATCAACATTGAAATAAATTTGGATATAGCCAGAAGTTAAGATTTAATAATTTGATGAATTGTAGTTACGTTTACTTAAATTTGTTTTTACATCATAACTTCAGAAACAGGAGAACACACCATTATAGAGAATTAGTTTTAACTAATTTTTACTATTTCAAATTTCTGTGTTGTACAGAATCATTCAAAATAATTTATGTCAACCAACTATATATAATTACTTAAGGATAACAAAATTAGGGTCAAGTGGGGCTGCTTGACCACTCTCCTTGTTACTGGATGCAAGGGATGTAAATGGCATTGGCAGATTTATTTAGTTGAACACTATTAATTAAGTGCACACTTTAAAATATTAATATATTAAATCCCCTCCTTATTGGGGATTTCCACCGATCACATATATAATTCTCAATTATTATTTATACATCAATACTTTGTTGCATTCTTCTTACTCCAACTCTTTCATGTAACAAGGCATCATTCTTCTAGGGCTTTGCTTCAGGAGGACATTTTTTATAATAATACTTATTGCATGGTCTAGTGTAAGGCTGGCCTGGTGGAGTGGAAGGTACCGTGCCTGGTCTGAGTGCTGGCACGCTGATTCCTGAAAATGAGGAGATTACAAAGTAGATTTGCAATTATTAATTTCACTAATGACAGAAATATGGAAGATATCTCTCTCACTTTATCTATTGCTAACAAATATTAAGAAAGAGATAGATACTAACCATAAGCCTTGCTCTCTTCCAGGATTCGACCAGCCTCGGTACAAGGCAATACGAGAGAGCTAGTGAAAAATAGGAAGAGAATGCAGAGAACCGGAAGAGCTCTTGTTGTTGACATTTTGAAACTGTGTTTTCTATTATGATGCAGTTGGAACCCTCCAAGGATTCATTCCTATATATAGACTTTTCAAGGTAATTGCAATTAATTAAAACAGCTATGGATACGATTTAGCTATGTTCTGTCGGTATCCAATCTGTTTACACGTCCCAGCTAGTGTATTGCAAAAGCACGGCATGCCGGGTACATGTTCCGGCACGCACGGCTAAGGACACGACACCACGTGGCACATCTTATTAGATGTGCCGTGTCCTTATCTGTGTTGTGTCCTAATTTTTCTAAAATCAGCATGTTTAGCACAACACGTCTAGACACGGGTACGACACATCTAAATACTGGCATGGCACGTCTAGACACAGAAACAACACGTTTTAAAAAATATCATTTTTCGTACTCCTTAGTAACATTTTCTCAAATTATAGCAAAACAAAATACTACAAAATATTTAAAAAAAACTAAATTTTACAAAAAAAAAATTATTTTTCAGATTTTTTAAAAATTATTTTTAAGTAACAAATTATCCAGTTCTAAAAAAAAAATAAAACCGGCATGGCACGCAAACCATGTCATACCAAACTGTATTGTGCCTTTAAACATGTTGTGTTCATCTCCGGTACTGTGGAGCACATCTAAAAACTTCAATGTGTTAGCACAACACGGCCTCTTTCCGGGCACGCCAAAACACGGTATGTATGCTGAAACACAGTTCATTACAGCCGCAATACCCTTCACTTAGCCTTTCAACTATGATATTTTTTCAGTTTACCTGGATGATGTTCTAGATGTAGAACAATGGATGTAATTTTACGTTTTAATTAATAAAAATTATATTTGGCAGCCATTGTCAAGAGTTTAAAAAAAATGATATCTTTTCAGTTTACCTCAGGTCAATGCAACTTTTCAACACGCTTGTCGTTAGTTATGATGCATTTTTCAATTTTTGACAATGCATAACCAAGTCAGGATCTTTTGTAGTTTGACAAAGAATGCGATCTTAACCAAGATAGGGTGGCAAGGGATTGGCCCCTATTTTTCTCTTGAAAGTAAAATTGGTTGGACCATATTTTTTTGTTCTTTCCAATTAGATATGGACCACACGGTATACATACACAATTGTTTTTATCTACTTCCAGTGTTCACCTCCAAGTTTGGCTTCTGATTTTAAATTAAATGATATCAAGCACATGTGGGTCATCTGGGCCCGACCCAACCTAGCTAACTGTTTAAATTAACTCGTACTTTCCTTTCAGCTAATTCGTTCATCAATACAACCAATTACTTGATTAAAGTCATCTGCTTTTTATTTAGTCTTTATTTTTTTCTTAGGATAGCGTTTGTTACTCTGTTAATCTCAGTCAAAATGACTTGTTAGGTTTGTCATTCAGGCTGTACAATTTTTTATAGTTTGAAAGCGTGATTTTTGTTGGGTTAATTAACTGAAGAAATTGAATCCCCCTTATGTAAACTGCATTTAATGCGCTGAGGTACTTGCTATAATAAAAAATGGTATTACAAACACACTTAAATTTAAATCTACTATTCAATTATAAATGCTTATCTTTCATGTTTTATTAAATTGTAAAGTTTATTAATTTATAATAATTATAATTATTGATTAATTTTTTTTTGTTAATATATACTTTTTTAACTTATAATTTTTTTATGAACATGTTATGTAGTTAATTTTTACTAATTTATATGTAATGTATGTATCTTGTATTTGTATCCGTATTTGTTTAGTATTCAAACCGCATCTGTAAGTGAAACTATTTGTCTCCAAAAAATTGACAATAGATACAAATACAATTTAGATAATATATATTTGTATCTGATTTATCTTCCGTTAACCTCAGGTCAATGCAAGTTTTCAAAACGCTTGTCGTTTTGGTTATGGTGTATTTTCAATTTTTAGCGATATAGTTATAGTAAATAATTCAACTGATACATTGTTTGTACGTAGTAGAAGATGTAATGAATATATTTAAAGTATTTTAATCATTATTGACTGTATCTTAGACAAAATAAGTAACTATTAATAAGAAAAAAAATTCAATAATCTGGGTAATAAGAAGCAATATCAATGTCGCAATGATAGATATATAAATCTTAAAATTATTGTATCTTAGACATAATAACAAAAAAATAATAAACGAATTCAATATCTCTATTTTTTACTTGCGTTATCTACAAATACAAAATAAAAATACAATTGTAGTTGAACAATAAGGTTTGTACCAAATTTCTACCTCAATTATTCCATGACTCATTATAATTAATAAATTAGCAGACAGTAGATCAACTTAAAAATAAATTTGGATCTAGCCAAGAAGTTAAGATTTAATAATTTAATGAATTGTAGTTTACTTAAATTTGTTTTTACATCATAAATTGAGAAACATGGGAACAAACCATTATAGAGAATTAGTTTTAAGTAATTTCTACTATTTCAAAATTCTGTGTGTTGTAGTGAATCATTCACAGAGGTCAGCTGCAGCAGAGTCTATGATCAACATACCACTTAATTAATTAAAGAAATGCGGAAAATATCTCTCTCAATTTATCATAGGGTTAGTGAACTCTATGAAAATTACATCTCGTGGTATGGTGCAAAGATGAAACTTTTGTCCTGCATGCTAATCAAGGTTTGGGTGCAGTATTCCAACAACTCTGCGTTGTTGTATTTAATCGATATTGCGCTGATCAGATTTGCATCCATATAAACCTTTTTTCATACCGTCCGAAATAATGGTCGTGCAATACCTGAAAGTAAGGATTGTCAGACTAGAGGAGGAAAAATCTGATGTACTGGATATAATTAAAAGCTGGAGATGACTGGCTATATATATGAAAGTATGAGAAGCGTGGATTAGCAAATATACAAGCAAAACAATATCATTACGACACTGTAATGAAAGTTATCTTAATTACATAAAAAGTAAGATTTAATTAACAAAGAAATATCAGTAGCGAATCTTTTTAAGTACCGTTGACGGTGACCAAGTCTAGTACACGGAAAATTCTCCCGATATAATTCCGTTTTGGAAAATGCAGTACTCCTTTATTTGTGGACAAGAAATATTCAACTAGTTGAGGAAATTTTCAATGCTTCCTGGACCACCAATTATCTATCTCTCAATTTGTCACTGAGCGAAGAATGTTCTAACTAGGTATGGAAAGAAAGGGAGTTTTGTCCGAATGATTTTAGACAATATATTATTCAATGTTTGTTTACATTCGAGAACCAATGCTCTCTGTATAAGAAGTCACAGGCATGGATTTTAAAATTCGAAATCGAAATCGGAATCGGATACTTGACCGTGCAATCGGAATCAGATGAATGGGCCGAAATCAGAAGAATCGGATCGGAAACTCTTATTTGTTTGGTCGAAGCTTGTTTTGTAGCCAAAATATAGATAAAATTGGTAAAAAAAATGTAATATGTAAGAAAACCATGTAGCAATCAAATAATCTACTAATTATATAATATAATATAAGTATTACAAATTAAATAGAATACACCTTTCTTGCAAGCTAGCTATAATTTATGCATAAAAAGGTAAGATTATATTGGCAGCATAAATTTAGTGTAGGATTATCTTGACAATGTATGTATTAAGCTTTTTTTCTAGTTCAATTTATGTTTGCATAATTTGATTTTTCTTTTTGTGATTTGAAATCGTAGATCAACAAGTGCCAAGAAAAAAACGTAAAAATCCCCAAAGGACTCGGTCTGACTCGGCCTAAAAATCGGATAACTCGGCCGAGTCAAACACTGTTCAACCGAGTTTTGATGAAAAAATCGCTAGGACGCGAGACTCAGATAAAACTCAGATTGGATCCAACCAATAGGAAGATATTAATCCATAGTACGGACCAATGTGCGCTATGCATAGACCATAGACAATTTAAACAAGTACTATAGACAATTTAAACAACCAGCTGTCTGGGTAGGGAAAGGAGATACCTCAGGTTTTTGCATAATTTTTTTATTAATGTGTTTATAATTTAAATTATATTTATGGGCTACAGCACTTGAGTTAATTCAAATTTTATATGAATTTTATGTTGTTTCAATTGTTTGCAGGATAAAGAGCAGGTAGCATCTTCGCAACCCTCAACTCCTATCAAATAATCTTTTTTTATTTTTTTGTTTTTTTTCTTGATAGATCTAATGGACGAGGTTGTAGTTTAGATGGTATTTGATGAAATATATCCTTGTTTTGGAGATGATTTAACAAATTGCGTAGTGTTATTTAAAAGTTGTGTCATTGCGTTTTCTAACACTGTAGTTTTGACTTTGTACAGCTCACAGGCTATAGAATCAAAACAGCATTGCATATGCTTAGTGCGCTGCATCAAGTAGAAAACTGCTCTGTTAAGATATTAACCCAGATTTGTGGTGGGTTTGTATTATCCTTGCATCTGATTTTTAACTATTGGTAACTAAATAATAATAACACAAGCCAAAACAATTAGCAGATCGAATCTAACAGGACTGAAAGTGCCCAAAATATTTTAACATTAAAATATCAGAAGTATCTTAGTGTTAAATTTTACATGATGGTTTATCATAACAAATTTTAATCTGGCTATTCAGAATCAGTAATTTGAAATTACTTTTGTAATTGGGATACTACTCTCCCAATTAGTTCAATACACAAATAATTACTTAATTGGGATGTTGTGCTGTTAAAATCAGCATAAATAAACCCCAAATAGTGTTGTTATGCTGCCAAAATGCAATCAACCAAAATGTAACAATTTCTTATTTTCTGTTGGAATTTTGAAATTTCTTTCTTGCTTGATCATTTCTGTTGAATCTATTTTCTCTGAGTTTTGCATCTCAAATGGCCAAAAAAGTATAAAGCATATTGCTTTGATAATAAAAGAGAAGCTTTAGCAGATTTTGTAAATAAAACAAAATCAAGATCCTTTTTATTATATTTGCATTTTTGCCCACCTAAATCAAAGACATATCTAATCTAGAATAAATAAAGTGTTTTTATACATTCATAATAAAATCAAAGTGATATTTAGCAAAAATATAAAAAAGTCTATCAAAGTTTCATTCATTTTTACATATTATGGTTGAATTTATTGATCACCTTCTTCTTCTCACTTGCTATTAGACTACCATCTCTCATAATACTAATTAATCATAATTAAGTCATGGATGAACTTATTTAAATAATAAAGAATGTTGTAGACTTTGCACTCGTTGTTGTCCGATGACATGGGCTTATGAACCTCACAAGATGGCCTTCAATTTGGGCCTAATGAACATTGATCATGGTCACGTGCTGATACGTGTCATGGACGTCTGAACAAACGCTCTCCAAGATCGTGATCAACCTTGTCATGCGAACTTCTTTCATTATGATTGATTGATTTTTTAGGCAATGGTGGTGTGGATCAGAATGACCCTTAAATTTTGTATGGGTCAATAGAAATTTTTGTTTTTTTTATTCTCATGCATGTGGTGTATAAGTTTCATTTGAATATCACTTGAAATTACTTTTAGCATGACTTTTCAATAGAATGTGTGTGGATTCATTTTGCCAGTCCAAATATATATATATAATTTTTTCTTACGTCGATAAATTTGTTCAAAATACACGTATAATCATTAATTTATCTCTTTCGGTATAATTGAAAAATGAAATTAAATGGTAAACAATATTTTGTTTTCTCTAATATTTTGTCTAGTGAGAACAATAGAATAGGATTGTAAGAAAAAATATCTTCTTTTATCACATTTAGGTATCATATGAATGAAAATATTTCCAAGTATATAAATAAATAAGCACACGAAATATAAATGTGATGACACCATAATCACAAAAAAATATGCTCATTCATTCAAAAAATATGTTATTCTATCATCTATATATATTATATTAGAAGAGTCAAGTGTCATATATATTTGACACGTAATATGTTGTGTGTACTCTAAATAAATATCAATAGTTATTCCTGTTCCGTAAGCTCAGACATGTTTGGTGAAATTTTGACATGTTTGGTGAAATTTCAATAATTAAAAGGCTTTGAGATATTTCTCATTTTGCAGAAAGTACGCAGGAATGCACGATACTTAATATTTTGTACGGTCAATTACGCATGCAATTGTTCTAGTAAACCATTAATTGGACCAAAGAATATATACTTGCTATTGTTTCAAGTGCTTTCTGGCTTTTAAAGGAAGGACTGCCAGCAATAAATAGAGTCCATACTTTTTTGGAAAAAACATACAAGATTCACATACATATCTGAGAGCTGCATGATCTTTCTTGCATGTCAAGTTATGAACTTTTGACATCAAAATAAGAAATATAAACCTTTTGCCTCCTTGATTTATATATAAAATGCTGTTTTCAGTGGTTCAGAATTGTCTTAAAACAACATTTTTGTAAAATATTTAATAAATAGGAAAATAATTCAAAATAACATAAAATTTGATCTCCAAACACATTTTAATATAGAGATCATGTTGAATGGTATGGATCGACTGTTTGGACTTTTAAAATCGCAAAATCAAATTGTTGTAAGATGCAACCAACTTACAAATGTTATAAGTGGATCCCTCCTCTTATATAAATTGTGGCTTGACTTGTAGTTACCTTCTGCTTCCAGCTCAAATATCAGGAAACACCAAGCATTTGTTACTTTGTTAGCATGTAATTATTAAAATATTAATTACTCTGAGCTTTCTAATTAAACCTCTAATAATAAAAACTCCTGTAAATTCCAATATTTATTCCTTTTTAAATGTCTCTTGTTAAAAAAAAGGAACCTACATCTCTCCAGACTCCAGAGTGATGTGATCCATCACAATATGTGCCAGGTCCCTAATATTTTTCATAATTACAGCCTAATTATACTAAGACATTATTGTTTTAATTTTCCTTTACAACAATTTGTAGTAAAAAATCATGCTCAGCAGTAAAAAATTAAAAGGAGAAGAGGAAAGCATAAAGCACCCCATAAACAAGTGAAAATTGTCTCAGATTATTTGCTCCTGCTATACATTGCAAATTCATATGGATATGAGAAACCAAAAATGAAGATGGATCATACAATATAGAACAAGCATATTTGTCTCAAATAAAGAACAAATTGTTTTCTCCTATGTTTCAAGTACAATATTATATTAGCAAGCTCAACTCATTTCCACCAAATTTTCTTCTTCACATGTTACCCTCTGCTCCTCTACTAAGAAAATATTTAAAAAAAAATCACTACTTTTGGCATCATAGTATGATAATATCATACGTTTATTTCATTCAAAAATTCTCTACTGTCTAGTGGTATAATAAGAAACGCAATACTTGGTTATTCGTTATAATTTTCGAATACAAATATGAAAACAGATAGTTTCGGATACGAATATGAAAGCAGATAGTTTCGGATACGAATATGAAAACATATAGTTTCGGATACGGATATAGATCAGATATTAAATGGATACGAATACAAATCGATATGAGACGGATATGAATACGGATATGAATAAAATTTGCATAATTTAAAAATAAATACTAATTTACATTCTAGTAAAGAATAACTTCTAAATAACATCTAAAAAAATTAAAGAACCTTGAACAAGCTGTATCAACGATCATGCGACTTGACATTCTTCTCAACCAACTACATCTTTTGTGTCTACTTTTCCAGCAAGATCATATATCAATACTATCCAATTAAAAATATAAATCATAAATTATTGGTATAACAAAAAAAAAAATACAAAGTATTAAATCGTTAATATGTATATGTAGTTTTATCAATCAATTTGAAAACAAAGAGTATCTTTGTTGTTGAACCGTGGTGCCTTTTTGTTTGACTACAATAAGATATCCTTTTGACTATTATTACAATCTCCACCTGACAATCACGTGACAGCAACCAGCTTGCATTTTAGTTTTTAGGTTTCTTTGTTGGCATTGTGTTTTAAATTTGAGAATCTTTATTGGGCATTGATTCTCAGTCAGGCCAGCGGCCCACTGTCCGCAATGAAGGCCTATAATACATTATTTTTTTGGGTTTGAATCTGATCTGTTCATTACATATTAGCAAGAATCTTAAATGATCCACGTGCACTAAAAGTTTGGACTGGATTGATACGGATTATGATCAGACGGTCTATATTAAAGCCATTTGTTATTTTTTATCATGTATTTATGATCAGACGGTCTGAATTTTTAGCATGTATTTATGATTAGACGGTCTCAATTTTAGAGAGCTGTGGTAATATTCCATATTTGAGCTATGCAAAATGAAAGTCCTTTGTTATTTATTAGCATGTATTTAGAGATGGTTATCAAATTATCTTGGGTCAGATTGATACGTTGTTTGTATATTTTTTTCGAATGCTTCGTATTAATTTGAATATTTCTAAATTATATGTTAATTTTTTGAATTTTAGTGAATTTTTGAATTTTAGTAGATTTTACAAAGCACATGAATGTTTAGTTTTAGTGTTGTAATTTGAACTTGAAACATGATATAACGGAGATTTTAATGTTTAGTTTTAGATAGTATAACGGAGCTCATGAAAGTTTAGCTTTAGTGTTATAATTACAAAGCACATGAATGTTTAGTTTAGATTTTAATGTTTGTTTTTCTAATACTTGGCATGAGTTGAGCTCGTGAGTTATGAGCCGAGTTTGAGTCGAGCTGAAGGCTCAAACTCATTGAATTGAGCCGGACTTTTTCCTTCAAGACCGAGCAAGCCCGAGTTGGACCTGTTTAGTTATATGACGAGCTGAGCTGAGTTTTGAGCCGAGCTTGGCTCATTAATTAGCAGCTCTATTGATGGAGGCTCTAGATTCCATTAATACGACATCAGAGATATCAAAAATTACAAAATATAAAAGAGAAAAAAATAAAACTAAAATAAAATTGGAAAATTGAAATTCAAAATTACGAAAATCCATTAATGAGAAGTTTTGATGCAATTAAATGAACATCCATAACTTAATATATTTATAACAAACTTCTGTAAATTGACTAAATTCCAATATTTATTCCTTTTTAAATGTCTCTTGTTAAAAAAAGGAACCTACATCTCTCCAGACTGATGTGATCCATCACAATATGTGCCAGGTCCCTAATATTTTTCATAATTACAGCCTAATTATACTAAGACATTATTGTTTTAATTTCCTTTACAACAATTTGTAGTAAAAAATCATGCTCAGCAGTAAAAAATCAAAAGGAGAAGAGGAAAGCATAAAGCACCCCATAAACAAGTGAAAATTGTCTCAGATTATTTGCTCCTGCTATACATTGCAAATTCATATGGATATGAGAAACCAAAAATGAAGATGGATCATACAATATAGAACAAGCATATTTGTCTCAAATAAAGAACAAATTGTTTCTCCTATGTTTCAAGTACAATATTATATTAGCAAGCTCAACTCATTTCCACCAAATTTTCTTCTTCACATGTTACCCTCTGCTCCTCTACTAAGAAAATATTTAAAAAAAAATCACTACTTTGGCATCATAGTATGATAATATCATACGTTTATTTCATTCAAAAATTCTCTACTGCCTAGTGGTATAATAAGAAACGCAATACTTGGTTATTCGTTATAATTTTCGAATACAAATATGAAAACAGATAGTTTCGGATACGAATATGAAAGCAGATAGTTTCGGATACGAATATGAAAACATATAGTTTCGGATACGGATATAGATCAGATATTAAATGGATACGAATACAAATCGATATGAGACGGATATGAATACGGATATGAATAAAATTTGCATAATTTAAAAATAAATACTAATTTACATTCTAGTAAAGAATAACTTCTAAATAACATCTAAAAAAATTAAAGAACCTTGAACTAGCTGTATCAACGATCATGCGACTTGACATTCTTCTCAACCAACTACATCTTTTGTGTCTACTTTTCCAGCAAGATCATATATATCAATACTATCCAATTAAAATATAAATCATAAATTATTGGTATAACAAAAAAAAAATACAAAGTATTAAATCGTTAATATGTATATGTAGTTTTATCAATCAATTTAAAAATAAAGAGTATCTTTGTTGTTGAACCGTGGTGCCTTTTGTTTGACTACAATATAATATCCTTTTGACTATTATTACAATCTCCACCTGACAATCACGTGACAGCAACCAGCTTGCATTTTAGTTTTTAGGTTTCTTTGTTGGCATTGTGTTTTAAATTTGAGAATCTTTATTGGGCCTTGATTCTCAGTCAGGCCAGCGGCCCACTGTCTGCAATGAAGGCCTAAAATACATTATTTTTTTGGGTTTGAATCTGATCTGTTCATTACATATTAGCAAGAATCTTAAATGATCCATGTGCACTAAAAGTTTTGACTGGATTGATCCGGATTATGATCAAACGGTCTATATTATAGCCATTTGTTATTTTTTATCATGTATTTATGACAGACGGTCTGAATTTTTAGCATGTATTTATGATCAGACGGTCTCAATATTAGAGAGCTGTGGTAATATTCCATATTGGAGCTATGCAAAATGAAAGTCCTTTGTTATTTATTAGCATGTATTTAGAGATGGTTATCAAATTATCTTGTGTCAGATTGATACGTTGTTTGTACATTTTTTTTCGAATGCTTGGTATTAATTTGAATATTTCTAAATTATATGTTAATTTTTTTTAATTTTAGTGAATTTTTGAATTTTAGTAGATTTTACAAATCACATGAATGTTTAGTTTTTGTGTTATAATTTGAACTTGAAACGTGATATAACGAAGATTTTAATGTTTAGTTTTATATAGTATAACAGAGCTCATGAATGTTTAGTTTTTGTGTTATAATTACAAAGAAAATGAATGTTTAGTTTTAGAATTTAATGTTTGTTTTTCTAATGCTTGGCATGAGTTGAGCTCGTGAGTTATGAGCCGAGTTTGAGCCGAGCTGAAGGCTCAAACTCATTAAATTGAGCCGGGCTTTTTTCTTCAAGACCGAGCGAGTCCGAGTTGGACTTGTTTAGTTATATGACGAGCTGAGCTGAGTTTTGAGCCGAGCTTAGCTCATTAATTAGCAGCTCTATTGATGGAGGCTCTAGATTCCATTAATATATACGACATCAGTGATATCAAAAATTACAAAATATAAAAGAGAAAAAAATAAAACTAAAATAAAATTGGAAAATTGAAATTCTAAATTACGAAAATCCATGAGTTTTATCTTTAGTGGGATTATGATATTTTCAATTTAAATTGCAAAAGTTGAATTATGATATTTTTAGTAAGTTTTTGGTAATGTTTTGAATTATGGAGCCAATATAATGTTTTGCTGCAATTTTTACTCATTTCTTTATTAATGTTACAAGATTCTGATAGCGAGCATGGGTACAGTTTAACTAGAGATGTCCATTGTGATGAGGCAGTGATGCTGGCAACTGCAATGAAGGCCTTTAGATCAAGTGCCAGATTTGTTTACATGTAAATTTTGGCTCTTTTTTGTTATTCCTCTTATGTTTTTCTTTTTCATCGGTTTATGTTGTTGTCTAGGAATTAGTTCTTGATATGGAGGCTTATTAATTTTCAGGTTCTTGTTCTCTGATCTTTTTGTACTACACAGAGGTTTAATAAGAAATATGGATGTTTTCTTTTTTTTTGTTAGGCTTGCATTAGCCTATTTAAATCCTACTTTTTATTTTAAATGTGTTGTCATTATTCTGCATATATTTAATTAACATTAACATAATTTGTGTGGAAACTCTAGATGAGATCATTAACATTAGGTGTTACTATACATCATATATAAATATTCAGCATAAATGCAATTCACACATTACAATATTCTTATTTAATTGAGTGTTACTATATCCAGAAACTGTAGATGAGATCATTAAGTTTTGACTTTTAAGTTTTAAATTTTGAGTTATTAAAATTTTTAAAAATGGAGGCATGTGAACCCTCCTCTAGTTTTATTTAGATGGAAAAATAACTAATTTTGAAGTTTTGATGAAAAAAATATTTAATTGAAAAACTTATGATGAGTATATATCTAAATTTCTCTTGATTAAATTTTTTGGATGTTGTCCGTTTGAGTCTTAGCATCTGATTAAATATGAATTCTGAAATTCTATGCATGCAAGATCATGAGATCTTCAAGATGATTCCGTCATAATATTTGATTGTTAGATGTCACAGTAGGAAGAATATATTCTGAGATTTTCACATACATATCCAATCGCAAAACATAGTTCATTGAAAGGTGCTAAGCCATTCATGTAAATTGATTTTTATTTTTTATTTTTGTCCTTGAATTTTTTTTTCTTTTTACATAAATTAGTATTACTGGTCCCACTCATAAAATAAAATTACATGACATCTATTATCTAACTCTCTGTCACAATTTTCTAGTTCAGCCCTATCCATATCTATAGGATCTATGATCATATAAAATACATTATATGTGGGTAAGTTCAAAATAAAGCAACAAATATTTTTTTTTTAAGGGATTTTGATACATTCTAATATTTTTAAATGTTAATTTCAAGAATGAATATGTGTTTTTTCATAACCCTAAAGTTTGATTACCGTAAACTTCATTAAATATTGTAATAAGGAAGAATGTCAATTTGTTCAAATAAGAAAAAATCTAACATCTATTTAGCAACAACCAGTCAGTACATTTAATTAAAAAATATGTTCAATTTTGATAAATCGATCCGTAAATAGCTTACTATATCCGTATAAGAAAGTGTGAATCGCAACCTTTTTTGTTTTTGGTTATTGTTGGTTCCTACTTCCTACATCCTAATATAATTAAAATTTTGAGTAAATATTGTTGGTTCCAATATATAATATATTAGAAAAATTTGTTGTTTGCAATTTCTCTTTCTCCATTGCTACTTGGAAATCGAAAATTAACCAGCAAATTCATATCGTTGCTCTTGTTGTACTAATGACTAATTACCCCATTATTTGTATATAAGCAATGCGCGTCAACG